>JBBMJY010000026.1:5843971-5867195 GCA_037833715.1 Toxotes lorentzi
TTTCACTTTGTACATGTGTCATCATGGCAAAATGTGGTCCAGGAGACACCCACTGCTGCGGGAACCACCACAGAGGTCGTTTTGGGTACTTCTGCAGGTTTTTAGCTGTGACAGCTAGCTGATAGTTTTCACTTTGTACATGTGTCATCATGGCAAAATGTGGTCCAGGAGACACCCACTGCTGCGGGAACCACCACAGAGGTGGTTTTGGGTACTTCTGCAGGTTTTTATTTGTCTGTCTGTTTGTGGACATATTTTTTTACCTTGATAGCACAGGCACCAGAAGTAGTAGTCCCACCGATTTGGTGTCACGACTAGTGTTATTCCATCGCAAGATGGTCTCTAGTTGCATTTTCTTGCAGTTGAGACTAAATTATACACAATTAATAGGGAAGCTCCTGTAATAGTAATGGTCTCAATAGTTTACCCCATGTATGTATGTATGAGTGCCCTGCTCCGTCACATTACATTATGAAATATTCCCATAACAAGCAGATTGAATATCAGATTGAGGAAGGATGCTTATCTTATGGAACATAGATTCACAGCACATCCACTCATGTTGGAGGGTGAAAATCAAGTTTCATCCTGAGACACAGATGAATCGATATGAAGCTGGTAGCCATAATGTTAATATACAATGTAAACCTAGTCATCTAATAGCCAGCAGAATGACCTTGGCTTCTTGAGAACCATCACAAATCTCATGATCATCCCCTGTCTATCAATGATTGGAAGGGGAAAGAAGCCTGGATTTCAGAGTGGGCAAATACCCCGGAGGTCTTTATGAATCCTAGGATGCACACACATACTTTAAGCATATGGGTCAATGTCTGGGTCTGCACCCTTGTGATGGCTGTATGGATGGGTCTGAGGCTTTTCAATTGAATGTGCTTGTTGTTGCTGTTGGGCTCTCATGGTTTGTTGTTCATTACTGAGATTGTTTTTAGCAGTGAGAGAAAAGTCACAGAGAATTGTAGGTTTTTTTTAATTACCTCCACAGCGAGCAAACGCTCCCTCAAGCGTAGTTTAGCTTTGTGTGTGTGTGTGTGTGCGTGTGTGAGTGAGTGAGTGAGTGAGTAAATGAGAAAAAAGAAACACAGAGCGCTCCAGCAAGTGAGAGGGTTAAGGGAGAAGGAGAATCTTGCCTCAGGCACCAATCGATCAGATCCTTGCAGTAGAAGTCCCAGCTTCCCTTTGGTGAGGCTGTGTATTGCATTAGCTCATCTCACATTCTCTGTCTGGAAGCGAAGAAGGGGGGAAGAGGGGGATAGAAAATAGCGGAGAGGGCGGTTGAAAGCAGGAGAGGAGAAGGAAGGGCAGCGCTTTGAAATAAAGGGGGCGTTAGACGACTCAAAGCGAAGCGAGAAAGAGATGCTGAACAGCTTGGCTCAGTCGTGAAGTGTGCACTCTGCTCCTCTCTTGTTTTCTCAAGATTTGGTCTTGAGAGCGTGTTGTAGGGAAGGAGCGAATTTAGCTCATTGGCCATCTTCTAAAAGCATCCACCTGTAGAGGGGAGCATGGGAGTGTTTGTGCCATGACAGAATAATCCTTTACCCCGCCTGTGTCTTTTTCCCCTGGCGAGGGGTAATGGAGCTGAAGTAACTGGGGTCAGTCAGAGTGTCTGTGGGGATCAGTATGGCAAAGCATACACACAAACATACACACAAGTGCACACAATGAATTCAATCAGGGACAAAGAAAGCATAATAGCATTATGTAACTGATACATTCTCGCACCCACTCACTCTCAGGAATCAGACACTGAACACTTATTAGACTTCTGTCTAACTGCTGAATATTTATCTACCAACATTGTCTTACCAGCTTCCTGTAGCATGATACTGGAGCCCACTGTATATTGTATTCTCACTCTACATCTTAATCATGCAGATCCCCTGTAATCATCTACCGTAAACAATCACTGATCGAACACAGCGCTGCCTGCTGCACAGCTCTCCTCACAGTGGGCTGCATCTAAATAGTTAATGGTTCTCCCATTAAACCCCAGACTTCAGACCATTTCAAATTAGAGAGGAGCTATCTAAATCATGAAGGGAATGGGCAGAGCAGATAGCGGCAGAACTCTTCAAAGTCCTCTTTAATAAAACATATTAGCCTGCCTTGCCTGGTGAAGGGTGGTGGTAGTGGTGCAGTCGCTGTGGTGGTAATGTACGCTGGCATGGCGAGGAGTGTTAGCTCAGCTCTTTGTTCCAGTATGCTGCCCGACCAAAAGGGCTGGACCTCGTCAGCATACGTTCTGTACATTCAGAATCCTGTGACTGGAGCAGGTTACAAATGGGGGATAATTAGCCTAGTTGTAGTTCAGACAGCTCCAACAGTCAGGAAGCACAGATATGTATTTTTTATAAACTTTATTCAGCATCAGATGGCAGACTAATTCATTCTCACTAAAGGCTTGATGTGCCGCTCTCTCTCTCATCTGTTTCTCACTTTCTCCTAGATATGTTTTTATATCTGCAGATTATCTATACGGTGACATGCCAGACCAATACAGTTTTGAGATCACTGGGGTTTCTCAGTAAGATTTTGTCTTATTTGTCATGTTGCCACTAAATAATGAATCAGCTAATTGCTTTAGTCTAATTGCTCCAAGGAGAATAGCTGTTAATCTACATGCAAATTTTGAATACAGTGTTCTATGACATAAAATCCATCTCACTGCATTTGTAATACTCCACCATCTCAAGTGCAGGATCTCACTTAATTATTTTCAGCTATAGGCTATCTGAAAATAAAAATATTTCTGACAATCACCATTAATCAAGCAAATTTCAAAAAGGTCCTCAACTGTCATAAACATTAGTTTAGGAATCACTTGAAAAGACCCATGATCTTGATGTCCTTCACTGGGGTACTAGATTAATTATATTTCATTGACCACACTACACATTTGCGTTGAAGTGATTAATCTTTCCACAGAGCTGTCATTAATTATGCTGACTTTACCTAAAAAATGTGGCTACCACAAGAAGATGTCTTCTCAGCACCAGATTTCTAGGGTAACGGGGGATGGGCAGAGGGCACAGAAATGAGGCAATGTGGCAAGTTCACAGGATGCTGGGTAAATTAATTGCGGGCCTGTGCCTCCAATTAGACCCGACTTTCTTTAATTGGCGCTGAATGAGCTCCAAAGGCCTATGCTGGCAGATATGGCAAGAAGGGAAGAACTCTCTCTTTCTCTCTCTCACTCACACACACTATTGTGTACAGGCACACAATGCATTCACAACCATCAAGTCCCACCCTTTAAGAATTAACAACAGGAAGCTAATTTGCATGTAAAGCAGGTTTGATAGCCACAGCTGACTAGTCAGAGAGCAATAATAATGACCTGAGATAGCACTGGGGTATTAACCCCCTTGGGCCTGCTGTTGGCTGCTCTGTCTTTCTTCAACAGTGTAATCTTGCTTCTGCTCCTTTTTTTTATGGCTAAGCTATGTAGGGCATCTATATCTTATCTCTAAAATTCCCTTTACCATTTAAGGTGTGTCATACTGTTTACTGTTGACTTCTTTTACTTCTTTTCTGCTCTTTGATCTGAGAAATGATAGCGTCTCATAGCTGGAGAAGTGCTAAGCTTTTCTAAGCTCTTACTGTAATTAAAGGGTGACTTCACGCACAGATTGGTAGTTTATTTTATCTATACTACTAGTTTACGACTTATCAGCATGAGTTCTGCTAGGTATTTCAAGGATGCCTTCCATCAGTTGCTAATTACACTGGCATAGTTGCCTTTAACTGTACTATTGAGCAAGACAACAGGGGCCCTGTATCCTGTATTTTGTTAAAACAAGTTAGATCGAACTGAAAAATCCATCCAAAGGATATAAATCATTTTATACTATATCTTTGTCATTTCCTTTTCAGGATCCCGTCTGCGCCAAGAGGACACCCCACCCAGGATTGTGGAGCACCCATCTGACCTGATTGTTTCCAAAGGGGAGCCCGCCACTCTCAACTGTAAGGCAGAAGGGCGGCCAACCCCAACAGTGGAGTGGTACAAGGATGGAGAGCGAGTGGAAACGGACAGGGACAATCCCCGTTCTCAGCGCATGCTGCTGCCCAGTGGCTCCCTCTTCTTCTTGCGCATCGTCCATGGACGGCGTAGCAAGCCGGATGAAGGTTCCTACGTCTGTGTTGCCCGCAACTACCTGGGAGAGGCAGTGAGCCACAATGCCTCACTGGAAGTAGCCAGTAAGTGCAGCATGTCTTCTTATTTCTTCCTTGGCCTCTAGTGTGGGTGTGAATGGAAGAGCTTGGGTTTAGATGCAGCTGAATAGCAGGCTCCAGTTTCTTCCAGTGTTTCTTTACTCAATGTGTTCAGTGAGTTGGATAATCTCTCAGGAGATGGGCAGGATGTGTTTGGCCCAGCGGTCTCTACAGGTCTGCAGAGCCTTGGGGGAGAAGTGGCCTGATCATTCCAGGGTGAATGCTCCTCTAAAGGGCCCTTGGTAGGTGGTCAGGAGGTACAATGAGAACAAAGCCCTTTCTGTTTTGGCCCTGCTTCTGCTCTTTGTCAGAGAGATAGATATAAACAGAAGGTTTTATATCGAACGGAATGCAATCATTGCATCTGTGTTTAGTCATCTTTTAATGAAGAGCTTTCCCACTCATTTCACTAAAGTATCAGAGGTTCATTTAATTGTCTGCTACATTAATGCAGCAATAGGCTATTTTTGATGTAAAGTGGATTTAAGCATCTCTAGGGTCAACAAGCAGGCTTGGAGACATATTAGCAAGGAAAATATCTGGCAGCTAACGAGAATGCAATGTAGAAAGAGTAAACAGTCTTTCTAAACGATTTAGTCTTTTTGTGAGTGGCGACCTGTGCTGACAAATTTTTTCCCATGATTCCTTAAAGGCTGCTTTCATTGGTGAGGTCAGCTCTTCAGATATATTATCTCTTTGCTCTCTTGACTGGCAGAGAGTGAAGGCTGAGGAAGAAAAGCTCAGATATCAACCACTCCTCTAGCATGCCCAGAGGCTGTCACCAACCCGCTCACTGTAATCTAATCAAGATGGGGAAAGAAAGAATGGTGTGTGTGTTTGAATGTGAACGTGTGTGCGTGAATGTGGCGTTTGGGTGTTGTGGGGCTGGGCATGAGCTGCTGACTTATTGAGGGTAATGGTCTTGGGTATGAGGTGGCTGCTTGCTGTGTATTTTTGGATTTAAGCTGTATTAGTGGGATCTCTGGAGTATACAGATGAGACAAATCTGCTCTGCTGCAAATGATTTTTTTGATATTTTCCATCTTCACTGCCAGCTAAGAGAAATGTAAAGTGAGAAGCATCAGATCAGAGACCTTAAGAGGCCTACTGATCATAAACTGGGTTTTTATGGTCTATTCAATGACCTTTGCTTTGAGAGAGGAGGTAACCCTGACAGATGATCAGAGGGGAGATGGACTATGGAAATGCAGTGCAGAAATGTGGTCAAGATGAGAGAAAAATTACATTTCTTCACAATTTAAATATCATTATCCAAACAACTTTTGAGGCAAATTAATTATATGAAAAATAAATATAAGAAAAAAATACAAGAGAACTACAAGAGTTTCCACAGGCCATAGTTAAAAAAATATTTTTCCCAAGTAGCATGATATACAGTGTTTATTTCAGAGGTGGATTTCTCAAGTAGAAAAGCAAGACACTTGGCGGGACTTGCGAGGACCAGAGTACAGAGCACCATTGGCTTAATCTCAAGTTTGGGATGCTTAGTCTGTATAAGGTTCAAACAGACCCATAATGACAAGCCACTGTGCTCCAGCCCTCTCTCTCCTTCTCGCTTAGTTTGTGTCTCTCACTCCCCTCTCTGCAACTCATGCTTAACTATGTATAATTATGTTGTCGGAGCAACCAGGATGGAACGCTGCCGAAGAAAAAAGGCCGTAGAAAAAAAGCCCAGAAACACAAAGATTTCTTTACAAGGCACAGTGAAGAAACTACAAGCCATAAATCTGACTCATGAAGGTATATAAGATAGTTTCAAAGCATTTTCTTGTTGTCATTAAAGATGCTTGTTATACGAATACTGTTATGAGGTGAACATTATAGACAGGGTGTTGTAGAATGAGTTGAGGGTACAACCAAGCTTTTAATTTCCAATGAAATGGCAAACTGGGAAGTGGTGGCTTTAATTGTGTTGACTTTGTCTAGCTCTCCCCCACTAACGTTTTCACTTTAAAAGCTAAAAACACAGCTTTTTGGAAATGTTATTTTAAGAGCCTGGCTTTTACAGTTTCCCTTACTCACCAGCGATTGTTAACATAATCCAAGTTTCAACAAGTCCTGTTTTGCCAGGCTAGGAGAGCTAACCCAGTTTGTTTGGTTTATCATTAACCACATGTACAGTACAGCCCACAATCTCTCTATCAGCCTCTCTACCCAAAGCCTAGGCTAATGCATTTACCATGAGTCCTGTTTGCCCTGTGCATTAAAATAAGATGAAGATAGGATTATTTCCCTATTGTTATTGTTTTCTTTGTATTAGATATACAACTTCAAACTTCAAACAAAGAACTTCCTTTCTGCTCATTTACTGCCCTCTTGATAAAGAACTAAGAGTAAGGTCACACTGGAATTTGTCCTATATTGTTACTAAAAACTAGTTTAAACATTGCCATTATGTTTCCATGACTTGTGCATCTTCAGATGACAGAGGCACACTAATAGATGTGTGCAGTATACTGTATGCTCTGTGACATGTCACAGTAGTTTGCCTTACCCAGTGCTCTCCATGAGGCCCTGAGAGGCACTATGAATAGCTTGTTTCCTTTTTACTGGATGCGGAGATAGTAAAGTGAGGTAATGGACGGCACACTGCTCCACTTGAGCAGGCGATAACCTCAGGGCCTGCTGTCTAGTGGCCTGGCTGACTGCACAGTGCTGACCGCACAGGGTTGGCTGCAGGCCTTATATACACACACAGACTCCTCTCTCCAGAGGCAGGGTTTACTTTTAACAGCCACTAACAACAGAAGCAAAGGGATGTTGACTTGAATTTGGTCCACTGCATATTACTCTATTCTGCCAAGTTTATCTCAGGCTCTCATTGATCTTGATGCTTCTGTGAAATCTCTGTCACCATGTGCAGCCAGCTGGCTTTGCTGACTCTGATTAGTGGGGGAAGGTCGGAGTGTCGGATGTGATGAAGGAGGCAGGGTTCATCCTGACAGATTTGGGGCCATTCCTGTGGGTCATCTGCAGATCAGGGGGGACAGTTGGCTGGCATGCACCAGTCTAGAGGCAGCATGGCCACCTCCTACTGATCTGAGAATCTGCATGTGTCTCTTGCAGGAAATCCCTTGTACTACATCTGTTGGCTCTCAAAGACTTGGGATCTTTATGTAGACCAATCCAACTCAACCCCTCCCAAACTAAACCCCAACTCTTGACTTGCACATTTCTTTTTTTCCTGCCCTCATCCATCTCACCTCCTGACTCTTTATATTTTCTCTACTATTACCCACTAAAACAGAACAAGCCCTATGACTGAAACAGCTTCTCTCACTACCTGGTGAGAGAAGCTTATTTCTTATATTTTCTTTTTTTGCTTATAACAAGAGTTACAATATAGTGCAGCATCTCTGTGTGTTCTTAATTCCAATTACTTTTAGTTCACATTTGTCCCCCTGTGTTATTTCTGGGTGTCATGAAGACTACTTTTAAACTCATTTTTTTGCTCTGCAAATATGAAGACGTTCCGAACGTAGAAAGAGACTATGAAATGAAGCGAGTGAAAGAGTGAGTGAGGTAGAGAAAAAGAAACAGCAGAGAACGAGAGAGCCAGAGCAGACCGATAAAAAAAAAAACCAGGACAGCTAAAACCCAGCAGAATCAGCACAGTGAGTGATCTGGCAAGTTGCCAGAAGACTGGAGGCTGAGTGTGTTACTGCTCTGTGGCAGTTGTTTGTCTCAGGGAGGTTCAGAGCAAATTGGTGCAAACGGCACAGCCAGAGTCTGCTTCATGAGTCAACATGCAGCTGAGGCATGGGCTCCACACCACAGACTCTCCTTGGCCTCCACTCCAATCTGTTTTATGTTGGAATGCAGACCCCTTCCACAATCTCAAAGCCCAGTGGTGTCTGTGGCTGTCAAAGCTGAACTCTGATCACTAAGAAAACTCTTTGTTTTATACTAGTGTAAAAGGTTTCGCGTACATGCTGTTGGCTTTAAAACAAATCCCTGTGTATTTATTTGTGTTTCATTTTGTTTTGAATTTATCTGGCTCTGTTGCTGGGCGTGTGCTGCTGGTCAAGGCTATTTTAGTCCAGTGCTGTTAATCTTGAAATTACAGTACATGGGAAACAACTGGCTACTGTCTAATTGGGCTCCACTTAGCACGTAACTGCTCAGTTTTTGTGAATCCTCTGCTGAAAAGATGTTAATCCATATAGGCAGAGAACGATTTTATCATGCATGTTGTGTGTGGTCTGTTTAACCTAGCATATTTAGTACTTCAGGGTGTTTGCATAAATCAATGCAATCCATGCAAGTAAACCTGGAGTATCTGTTTGGCCAATACCTAAATGCCATTCTGTGATACTCAGTAAAGCCGGCCTTACAGAAATGTGTGGTTCTTCTGATAGCATGCTGTGTTTGTTAGTGACCTGGATATATACCTTCAAACTTTGACCATATTGACTAAATATGCATAACACACATCCTGGCAGATATTGGCAGGCATAACCCAAAATGCATTGTCCATTCTTGCAATGCCTGCAGCCGTGAGTGAAGGGAAAGTTGAGGTTCGTGTCTCTTTCAGCCATGTAAAAATCCGTCAAATGTCACACTGATTTGGGGATTTTTATAGCATGGTTTTTGCCAGCACACATGCATAACCTCGCCCACATGTAGTTCTCCCCCTACCAAAACTAATACTGCTGGCTAGATGCGAGGCCAAGCGCTGGAAATGCTCACCAAGGGAAAGAGCAGTGTAGCAGTGGATAAGAGCCAGAGCAGAGAAGCAGGGCAGCTTTTAAACAGGGTTTTAGGCGCTTTGTGCTGTTTTACAGCGAACACTGGCACCATGCCTAAAGAGATCACACATCCTGCAGAGTGCAAGAAAGAAGTATGAATGGATAGGTTTATATAAGAACTAAGCCATCGATAGAACAAGATTGGGTGAGGCAAGACTTTCTCTCTTTGGGGAGTGTGTGTATGTGTTTAGTTCCATCAATCTGTCAGTGTTTGTACACCGGTCTAGTGAACAATGTCTAGCAGAGGGTTGTGTGAAGGAGTCTGTACATGAGCTAAAGGCGCAGGTGTACAGACATGGGTAAAGGAGCCTGCCCATCAATCACTCCACTCGTCTCTGACAGCCTACTGGGCCAGGGAAGACAGGGAAGACATGCCCTCCAAAAGTACCCTGGAAAACCCTACATCCCTTCTTCTATATCTTATTAGAGACAATGGAAGATGAAGACAAAGCTGAACACTGTTTGAGATTTTAAGATAAGGAAAACCCAAAGTAAGAGAGCAAGAAATAATTGAATGTGATTTCCCCATAATTTCCTCTCTGTATCGTTATCATAAGCATTATCGATTTGTCACCAGTGGAATTTAGGAGGAAATTGTCTTGTAAAACACTGAACAAAGAGCCTGGGTGAATAAAGTACTTTTTAATGGCGACTTAAAATACCTTCTAGTAGGCAAAACTTGAGTTAGTCTCTTTATTGTCATAGTTATTTGTCTGTTCTCTCTCTCTATAACAATGGAGAATTAAATATATTAGATGTGCTAATCACAGCTTTTTCACACTGACTTCTTTTTTTTCTGTTCAGATCTCAGTGTGCATTCATGTTGGAAATGGCTTGTGTCTGTTAACAAGGAAGAGAATGCTTGACTTATGGAGTCCACTTTAAGCACTTCCCTCTGTTTCTGTTGAGGTTTTTGCAGTTCATCCATTTACACACAATGACATTTCCCAGATATCTCAAGATGTCTTTGAAAAAGTAGTGCTACTGCATAGCTTACTTTCTGGGTGTCTAGGCAGTTCACTAAACTCTTCTGCGTCAGAGCCTCTTTTTTTTGGGTCGCCAGAGTGACTGCTTATTCATCTCTGTGTAATCCTTGCCTCTGGCTATAGTACAGAACACATGGGTCGGATGGGTGCTGGGTCCCAGGATAGTGAAGTATGATATTAACATTATGAAGTGTTAGTCTAGAGCAGATAAGATACAGTATGTGAGCTCTTGAGTCCAGTAGTCCTCTACTACCACTCTGGAGGACCACTGATAGCAAAGTACCTTCAATTCCTCTCCTCTTAAAAACCATCAGTGTTGTTTGTGTATGTGCATGTGTCTGTGTGCAGTAAGTGTATTTTTTTTAGTGCATCTTTTATCAACATGTTTCCATATTTGTTTGAGGTGTGTATTTGGCTCTGATCCATGTGTGATAAGTGCTCTTGTTGGTAAGCTGTGTGTCAGTGCTTGTGAGAACCAGATGAATGTATGCTGCTGACTCTAATCTCCACTTCTTCTGCGGAGACCTGGGAATTACTCTTGTTGTGAGGTGTAATCTCCTCTTGGTCTGAGCCTCTCCTGTGGCTAGAAAGGCTGTGCGTATGTGTGTTTATGTGTCTGTGAGGTATATGTGTGTGTACGTGCTCTTGCATTCTGGTGTCTGGTCATATGACGAGGCGTTCTGCTCTGCGGACATGCTCTGGTTATTAAACCTGGGTTAAGCCCTTACTTGAAACCTTCTATCATGCTCCTCGATCCGAGACGATGGAGTTAGGGAGGATTAAGGGGTTTGGAGACTGGAACTTCAGGGATTTTCAGCCAACATTTTGGCAAAGTTGGAAAAATGTGCTCAAGGGGCACACTCAGTCAACTAAAGGTGAGCCTGCACAGACCTTGTGATGGCCTGACTGAGTTTTTTTCCTTGTCTTCACTGTTTACTCCCATGAGACAGACCACCAATTCACCACCTACTAATAGTTTTTCAGCTACCCCCTAACTCTCAGCCAAGTGCAGACATCTAGCTGTGAACTCCTGGTTGAAATACAGCAAGGGTACAAAACAAGAGCTGTGAAATGTCAGGCACATACTCGACAAGCTTCCCCCATAATACTGATGAGTTTCAGTTGCCTTTGCAGAATGAAACAAAACAAGTTATGGAACAATTTTTTCAAGTGAAACACCATGCAGTTTATGTAGATTGGATTACACAGTAACAATCACATTGTAGATTCTGGATATTTAAATGACATTGACAATGTACTGTGGTATTTTTGATGTGAGTAAATGGCACACATCTTTGATTTATCCCTGATATGGACTGCATCTATAATTTGTAGATTTGTGAGGTTTGTTGGGGTGTTGCGAAGCAAAGGTTTAGTTGCCCATCTTTAGCCACAGGCAGGCAGGTTGTTTCTGCTCAAGTTCAATTGACTGACAACCTAGGAAACAGTCTCTGTGCTACACTCATATGAGCCTTTATCTGATATATCTTCCCTTTCTCTCCTGAGATTTGATAGAGAAAGAAAGGTGAGAGGCAAGAGAAATGGGGTGTATTTCCGAGACCCCTGTGAAGGAGAAGGGATGGGAAAAGGGGGAAAAAAAAGACGTCTGAAATTTTATCAGAGTTGTAGCATGTTGCTGTGCCTGGAGCTTGACAGGCAGGAAGAGCTGGTGAGGTAAGCAGCAGACCCAAACACTGATAATGATCTGCCTTGTGCTATCTGACTACAAATGAAATGCAGTCTACTTGCTGCTGACTGTGTATAGTCAATCCTGCCATCAGTCAATGACAAACGCAAACGGGATGCATGATGGCATTCAATTGTCATCTAATTGTCCTTGGTTGCTGTAGTAGCTAATCTGATCATTAAAGCAACAATTGGGAGAAAATGAGTTTCTCCTTGTCGTGTCAGGTCCTAAAATAGGACCTGTATGAGTGAGATTGTTGCTCATTATCACGGTGTTGTACTTATGCAAGCTTTCTGTTATCCTGACCTTTCTGTAACGCTAGCAGCTCATTTCTAAGCCCCAGATATTCAGCGTACTAGGTCTCACGTTACAAATGATGGCCTTGACTTCATTACCACAATAATGTTGTACTAATGACAAAGGACACAAAAAGAAATGGATGAACAAGAAAAGCAACAAACGTAACACGGAGCATCACTGAAAGTATGCAGGTCATATGTGGAAGGACTTGTTTAAACATCTGTCTCATCTTATTAACTTAGATGATGTTGTTTACGCACCTCAGGCTTAACTACATGTGTGGTGAACATAATCATCCTCAGTGGAGTGTATGTAAACATATACAATAGTCTAATTAGGACCATAAGGAGAAGGGCAGCTTGACTTGAGCGGAGAAAAGAACAGATACCCCCTCACCTCTTCTTTGTGCCTGCTTGACCTTTCTAAACAGGGTGTGGCAAGGACACAAAAGGATCTCCATGTAACCATATACTGAAAAGAGCTGGATAAAAGACAGACAGGGGGACGTCATGTGTAAAAGGAGAAAAGTAGAGAGGATCCATTCAAAATTCAAACAGTAGTCAGTGTTTCTGTTGGTAAGTTTGAAATAGCTGACATCTGACTCAGTGAGGCCCGGTATTGTATGACCATAGTGCTGCTGTTAGGCTCAGGGGTGACATTTCTATTCTCCCCCACCCCCCCCCACCCCCCTCCCTCTCTCTCTCTGCCTTGCTCTAGTATCAGATTCTAATCTGTCAGTGGTGCCTCAGCTCCATTTAGCCAATTGGCTCACATCTGATGGATAGGATAGAAGGCTCTTCAGTGGCTGGGCACGATATAACTAGTGTCTTTCCCAGAGTTCTTCACTTCTCCAAAGATAAGGATTTGACACTCACCAATGCCAGTTTTCAACACTTATTTACCCAGTATTACACAGTCAGTTCTGGTAATGCAATGTTATCACTCATAAGAGGCACTGTGCAACTCCCCTACTTCTCTAGAAACTAGTGCCGTGTTTGGACCTGAGAGACTGTTTTGTTTTCTCTGCAAGCACCGATAATCATGGTGTGGTAGCAGATGATCTCAGGACCTGGCCTTTGCGTCCAGTCTCGTTTTTCCATGCCAATGGGATTAGCAAAGAGTGCCGACTCTGCAGGTGGAGCCGTAAGTTAATTTACCCCACTGTTTGGAGCTATAATAGCTTATTGATTGCCTGACAGAGATGCAAGAAGCAGCATGGAAGGGCACAGTGAGGGGAGAGAATAAGTTAATCATCGCTCAGTGTGTTGCCAGGATTTAATCACATTACCCAAGGTTCACCACTGCCATGTAAATTCACTTTCAACCTCAGAGGAGTTGGAATGACTGCTCTGAGAAAGAGGAGGCCCTGCTGATTTCATGTTACCTTTCCTCAGCTGTGCTCTGGTCCCTGCCGGCCTGGTACTCCCTGGCCAGCTCCTGCCTCAGTCCTGTAGGATGCAGGCTCCCTGCCCAGGGGCCCAGTTTAATTCATGCTAAGCTGCTGGGTTAATTTTAGCTATGCTACCCAGTGGTGACCTCCATCTGCTATAGTGCTGCTCAGGTTGTCTGAAAAACATCAGCTTGGCCTCTGCGATTCAGACCATATCTCGAAGGCAGCTGGTTAGACCATCACTCATTTCTTCCACTCATCTTTCCCAGGCTAAAGTACTCCTGTGCAGTGTGTACATGTGTGTGCAGTATGTGTCCGTATGTGTTACTCAGAGGAACTCTGGCCCATTAGCACTGCCATCATATATATAGTCTCACCATGGCTGGTTACCTGGGAACTACTCATGTTGTTGTTATTTGACTGATGGCTGTCTAGCTGCCAGCACAGATTGAGAGAATGCTCCTCTATATTAACAGCTGCAAGCAAAGCTGCCATTAACACTGTGCCCCACATCAGCACATTGACTGTAGCAGAGCTGAATAACTCTGTTTTAACCCCAGAATTGCCAGCCAGGCCTGACTGTGCTATCACTAAGGACCAAAATCCATTGGCCACCATGCTTGCTCTCAAAGGCCTGTGAACGTATCACATTAACTTGTGTTTACACAGAGAGCAGCAGAACTGGGTTTAGCCGTGGACTGGTTTGGACTTTGCCCATGCTTGAGCCTGGCTTCTGTCAACCTGTCTGCACCCAAACACTCAGCTAACCAAAAGCAAAACAATAGCACAGAGAGGAGAGAGGTGAAGGAGTGAGATAATGTAAACACAGAGACAGAGAAATGTTGACCTTGCACCCCATCACACACACACACTCTCTCACTGACCTGATGGCCAAATTCTTATCTGGGAACAACTGGAGGAACATCTGGAAAAACTGTCCACCCTTACCCAAATCTAAACCTCATCAGGTCTCTTCACTACCAGGACTACAGGTATAACATTGAGATTACTCTCTTGTCAGAAAAGCCTTGATGTGATTTAAAATAATTGCATGGAATCTGGTGCTTTGAGATCAAAAGCACAGAAGGAGAGATGGGAAGGAACAACAAAGACAGGGATAAATTGTCGAAGAGAAAATAGCTGACAAGCTGCCATTAAGCATGGGATGAGAGAGTAGAAGGAGGTGGCTCCAGTTGGACAGAGAGCCTCTCTTGGCTCGTGAGGGGAAGATAAGGGGACAGGTGGTGTTCTGTTCTCTCAAAGATCTCAGACAGCTGGCAACTCTCTTGCTATAAACATGCTGCCACAGAATGTATGTGTGCGTGTCCCTGCGAGTGTGTATATGCATGTTTGTGTGACATTTGTTTGAATGCGTGTGTGTTTATAGGTACATGTGCCTGCATTTGGTGGTTGTTTGAGCACTTGCCAGCTGAGATATCTCCCTAAAGTCAGTCTCAACTCTTATAGCAAGGTGTTTTTTTTTCTTCTTTTTTTACAGTTTCCTTGAGCTTTTTCTACTCACCGCAGCCCCATGACTTTGGGACATTTTATACCAGTCTGTTCGACTAGAATATTTTTCCTCCTGTGTGTTAGGGCTTCAGTTTGTAGCGATAATGTGTGAAAGCATAGCAGGTTGATTCCTATTCTGATCCACTTCAAACTTAAGGAGTGGTCTGTTCATGTTACTGAGTCTCCCTACCTCTTTATATGACTTAGGACTTTGTCTTTGTTGTATGTTAATATTTCTGTCATGACTTCAGCTCTTGAATCAAGTATTGCATCACTTTAAAACTGGCAAATAAAATTCTGTATATTTCCTTGTCCAGTCTAAAAAAAAAAGAAAAGAAAAAAGAAAAAAAGGTATTCATTTGTGTGTGTTTGTCTTTCTCATAAACTTGATGTTATGACCATTGAACACTTTTCCAATGCAAAGTAGATGTGAGGATCACAAATGAGCCAAAACAGTAGGGACTTGAATTTCTTCTTTGTTGGCCTGGCAGTATGTAGCATTCATGTACTTGGTTTGTTCAGAGTTCTTTACTGTGTTGGCTTTGGTCTCGCTCCACATCCAGTTCTGTGTTTGATCGGGCGGTGTAGTGGCAGCCACTGAGAAGAGCTTGTGTCATCTCAGTGGCAGGCTGCTTTTGTTTGCAGAAAAGAAAAAGAGATGGTACTAAATGGGCCAGAGGCGGTTATTTGCTGTTGGCAAACAGACACTGTCCTCAGTGGTGAAGCACTCAGTTACCACTGTGGCCTGACAGCTGGCTTTCATCCCCTGGTACTGCAGTTTGTTCAAAATCAAGTTGCTCTTAAATGTAATTCACACTCTTAAACGCTTCGTGGCCATCACACTCTGGTGAGGGCTTAGAATAAAGATTCCCCTCCAGCACTGCTTTTGGTCAACAGACTGGGAATCTATTTCCTAGACCATTATTGATTGATGTCAACTGTTATAATTGTCCTTTTTCTGTGTTTTGCCAGTGGTTTCTTTGAAGTTGCTACGATTCCTTTCAGCTTCCCATCTTCAATAGAACAGTTGGCCTGCACCTGATCCATTGATGTTTCACGCCCCAGAGGTCACCTTGACTAGAGTACCCTCTTTGTGGCATGGAACTTTTTCATATGCAAAAACTAATGATAGTGTTTAAAGATGAAAGTACTCTCTTAACCAGCACCATCTGTATCTACTCTCCACCTTTCTCTAAATATATTATTCCCTATCTGTCTTGAATAAACTCTAAAGCTTCCACATATGAATCACAGCGATGGGAGTATATTCCTGATCTAATCAGCTGTTAAAGTAGTCCCATAATGACATTGAATATCCCTTCAAGACTATAATTACGCTTACCTTCAGCCCACTGGGCACACATATTTCATCATTTATGCACGTTGACTCTATCAAGATTTCTGTGAGGCTATTCTCTCTGAGATGTACATCTCATCAGGTAATCATTTAGACTGAAGCTCTTTGTAATTAGCAGTTGTTAGGACAATTCTGCGAATCAGTAATTTCTAATTGCTTGGGGTGTTTTACACACACCCCCACCTTTAATGGAAATTGTGCATAAAAAAGAAATTCTATAGCAAACCAGTTCCCTTTTTGGTGTCTCTTTTTGTACATGAGGCATTTGTTTTGTATCTGTCCTTCCTAACAATGGCAAAGTTATTTTCAGAAAAATAGCAACAATAAGTCTCCGCAATGACTACGGCAAATCAGTGGTGCAAGAACAAATAGAACAAACGGCAATGACTGGATCACACACTACTCGGATAAACATGGTCATTTTTTCAGATTCTTCTTTCCACAAG
The DNA here is from genome assembly GCA_037833715.1 of Toxotes lorentzi. Lineage (NCBI taxonomy): Eukaryota > Metazoa > Chordata > Actinopteri > Toxotidae > Toxotes > Toxotes lorentzi. Next base: position 5,860,649 of record JBBMJY010000026.1, read on the forward strand.
AAAAATTTCTGCTACAGGGCTTTCGAGCTTGAATTGTATCAGAAAATATGGTTCCCTTTCATCCCTCACAACATTCAAACTATTTCCCCTGAGGCAAAGCCACATAAAGCCAGCTTTGTCCTCCAGACACACAGATGTTATTATAGCTGTCCTCATATAACTAACATATATTCTGAACATCAACTGTTATTCATCTTGACCATAAAGTCGTAAGGAGTCCTATAACGTTCACTGTGGCATGTAGGAGAAGGGAAATGTCAGCATCCACTTTTTTTGTGATGCAGAACGTTGAAGTCTGTGCATGCACGTATTACAACAGTGTGTCTGTCACAATGCGGATGCCAGTTAAATGGCAGTGTCATAGTTCTGTAGAATTCTGGTTGCCTGCTACACATTACTGTAACCTCAGGGAGCGTGTAAATCAAGGATTTCCTGATGTTTTATGTGTGAATTTGATTCCTTTGCTTCACACATCATATTGTTGTGTTCCTGCTTGGTGAAAACAGCAGGACTTCTGATTATGTTTGTACCACAAAACAACCATGTGTGAGTAGGTGTCAGGATGTTCCCAAGAGAGGTGAAAAAATCCGAGGCTGGTCAGAGGTAAAGAAAAACTAGGCCAAGTTTTCAGCAGACAGCTTTTTTTGTCTGGAAACTGTCACAGGAGAAGAGATCAAGGTGACCATCCTGCCCATTCCAAACAACCTTGCAGCCCATAGCCACTGGCCACTCATTCCGGCGGGCAGGCAGAGCAGAGCGTAAACCCTTAAAGCAGGTTTTAAACAAACTGTCAAGTGTTGAAGCTGTGTGTGGCTTCTCTGTTCAAATGCCTCTGTCTCGCTGTCTGCTGCTCTACAGAGCAATGTGTGAGCAGCGTCTTGTATCCCTGTCTGATTTATCTCTGCAAGGTGAGATAAGACTCTCCCTTAGCCGGTCTGTTAATCCTCTCAGCCACAGATTGAGAACGAGCATCTGTCCAGTTTATAGACAAAAGATTTGCTGAAAGGAAATGGTAGACTAGACATTAGATACATACCTGTATTACTTTAACTATTTGGCTTTTGTGAGGAATTCAGTGAAGTAATCGGAAAATATTTTATCTTAACAGGTTCCCCATTTGTCTTGAGGTTTTGGGAATATCTCTGAAGAGAGATAATGTCAAGGAAATTGATAAATTTCCTGGGCAAGTAAAGGATTAACGGGTCATTTTTCAAATTAGTATTTTTTCAGTTTTTTTTTTGGCATATGATGCAGCTGGTTTTCTCTTTAACAAGTCTGGATCAGGATATAGCAGAATGAGACAATTTATACCTTTAGAACTCTTCTGAGGTACAACCACTACAAAGCAGGACAGAATACAGTAATCGCAGTTCATCTTAGTCACATATCTCCACTTGATTTGTTGCAAGTTTTCATAGTCGATAAGTACTTTTGGGACTATATTCATCGGGTGGCTTTGATGTCAAGTTAAAAGACTGTGGGGCTGTACTCCTGTAGAGCTAAGTTAAACAGATGCTCACTAGGGTTTTTTTTTCTGCAAACGATCACAAGTGAGTTTGTGAAACAAAGTGAGACAGATGAGACCCAAGGGAAAATCTTTCAGCAGATGTGTGTGGGTGTGGAAGTGTGCACATGTGCTTACTTGTATGTGTACTTTGGATGTATGTGCAGATTCCAGATGAAACATATTTATATCCTCAACATGCCTGTATCCATCAGGGAGTTTCAGCATCACTCTGTCCTGCTGACAGCATTGGCCTGTAATTGGCTGACAGAGTTAAAGTTCCCTGGACTAGACCAGTAGAAGAGGTACTCAGGCTGATATGGGCAATGCCACAGTATAACCCTTGGGTCAGGAACACAGTGCCCCTAATATGGGCAGTGGTCAACTTAGAAAGACAACAAAAATGTCCCACTATGCATGTTGCATCACTGAATTACAATTAACGATTGCCCCCAGCTGTCATTTTTCACCGATATCATTCCTTTGTTCTTGATCCAAAGAGGTGTCATCGCCATTTTTGCAAAAATTACAGGGATCGGCACTGAAGCAATGAAATGTTGTTGTGCTAAGCGTAATGCTCAGGGTTGAATTACACTTTGTGAGATGAGTGAAAGGTGATACAGGGAGCGTGTTAATAGTGTTCAGCTGTAGAGCATAAAACTAGCTGGATGTCATGAAGGCAATCAAATGAACTGCGCTATCAAGCCGAGTTTTAATGAAATACTCCAAGTGATCCCCAGTTCACAAATAGAGCACTGCTTTACAAGAGTCTTCAGCTATTTATGGAAACCAAATGTGTGCTGAGGACAGCTTAGTGTCTGAAATAATGGGAAACATAACATAGTCAGGTACAGGATCATTGGTTTTCACAAACCTGTGCATGCACATGGATACTGTCGGGGAAAGAGTAATATGGAAGTTCCAGAGCAAAAATACATAGTGTTCAGCAATGGAAATGGAAGCTCTTCAGCTGCATCTCTTTGATGTAGTAGACAAAAAGCAGGGATAGTGTCCCTGAAGAGCACTTATGTTCAGGATGCATCCCTCCCTCTCTAAAGACTCAGCTACTATCATTTGTAAAAGTGGGGTTGTTACTGTACAGTAACTACCATTTACATGATAATGTTCCCTGGGTATATAAACCAGTAACACTACCATATATTCCGCTCTTTCCACTCTTTTTCCCTCAGCGTGTTGCCTATCATTATACTGCATATACTGGCCCAGAAATGAATGCTAAATGAGTGATAAGAATAAATGGAGTGGGTTTTAGTTTCCAGACATTACTGATCCTGCAGTCTCCAGTATTTTTTTCCACAGCCGTGTGGTCTTGGTGATCAGACTCAGCATGGCACTTGCCAGCAACTGGTATCTGTCAGTGAGAGAGTTGGGGGTCCTCAATCTCCCTTTCCCTTCTCTTTGACCTCCCTCCTTGCACCTTTAATCCCGTCTGTCTCTGTTTATAAACTTTATACATTTTGACAGCCGGTGTGGGGAGAAAGGCGGGTTTAGGGGTAAAGGCACTTTTTTTTTTTTTTAAATCTTCCTGAGCCCCACTTCCCCACTTCTCAGCCAGCAGGGAGAGACACTTTAAGGGCTTAAAAATAATCACACACTGTTTTCAGTGAGGGCCTTTCTAATTGAGCCTGGACTGACCCCTGAATGTGACCGTGCCGTCTGGTTTCCATCCCCACACTTGATTGAAATGGGAAAAGTAGACAGGGATTCAGCTCATTCTTATTTATTTATGTTTGGTCGTCCCCTGTTTTGCATGGCCCAGCGGTGGATTAGCGCTCTATAGATGGATCCACAGTGGAGGGGCCCCACTTCCCTGACACACTCAGGGGGGCTGGAATGTGCAACACACAGCCAGGACTAATGGTGTATGAGAGAGGGGTGGTATGAGCTGTCTACCTCAATACTGTGTGGGGGGCTGTGCACTCTGCATTTCTCCAGTTCTCAGCTTGACAATGTTTTGTACTTCTGGCTAAAGTATAAAGTTTCAAATTTAGCACTGAAGAATGGCAGCATTGAGTAAATCACAGTGCAGTTTATGGAGCGTGCAACATGAATCTGACTTTTGACACTGGCCAGAAAACTGACATTTTTAGGTCTGTGAAAAAGACCACTGGTAAACAAAGCTGACAGCATGCTTGTATACCAGGAAGTGCGAGCAGGATGCAGGATCTTTGTAGGTTAAACACATCTGACATGGCCGCAACACTATGCCCATTTATTCCAGTTTTACATGCTGCGTGCTGTCAAACACTGAGTGACAGCTAAATCTGCTGGCTTATATTAGAGCTAAGCCGCTGTGTAATTGAATATTAGTTAAATCCTCACCATACTACTGAGATTTGACCTAAAAAACCCAAATCTGTAATTGGAGTACAGTACCCCCTTTAGGCATCACAGTTGGCCTTCTACGGTTTTTATCTTAATTTAATTAGATCATCAATTTTTTCTCAGGTTTTTCACTTGTCATCTGACATCTTGCTCTAGGAAGAACCATACAGCTGTGCATGGGTTTTAAAATATATGTTGAAAAGGGTTTGTCTACATTTGCAATGTTCTATTTGCAATGTTCAATTTCACAATACCTTTTAAGTTGGATGAATCTGAAAATTGAGCAGGGATCCTAGCCTTTGAAAAGCTCTGTGCACAGCATATAACTACTGTATATATAAATAAAATATCAAAGCTTTTTTAATCTTTATTTCGTATCAGCTCAACCTGCGCGTGATGATACTTTTTTTGAAATCTCTTCACTGCACCAAGGACGAAGTAAGAAGTATGTTTATTGGAACTGAAGTTAACTGAAGAAAAAGTAGAGTTTTTGCCATGTTGTAGAATCTGTGGAGAGTTATACTGACATCTTCTATGCCTAATCTACTGTACAGCAAGCTGCCTGATTAAAGCAGAGGAGTATTTAAGTGGCACCAGGAGGACTTCGGTTGAGACGGTAGAGTTGTTTGATAAAACATCTCTAATTAAAATCTGTGTTTCCTCTCCGTTGTTCTTTGTATATATTATCTGTATTTTGCTGAGCTCTCTCGGGAGCTAGATAAATTGCATTAATTAAGTTCAGCTCCAAATGAACCATTTTTAGCAATATTTGTTGCTATAGATTGCTGTGCCTGTTAATTGAAAGGCTTGTTAACTATGAAACAGCCAAGAGTCTTCAAAAACCCCATCTGTATCCCTCAGTTGTTTCTCTACATCATATTCGCCATGCAGATGTCCGCTGCAACTGCTCAGTTTTGTCCTCTGTTAAGGTGTGTGTCCTTCAGGGCTGTATTGGGAATTGTTTGGCAAAAACACAGGTCAGTAGTCTCACCCTCCCTCTGGCAGCAACCCACAGGATGAGGGAGAGAGTGAAGGAGAAACTTTGCCTCTAGCTTGGCAAGTGATGGTAGCTGGTGGGCAGTAGTTTTCCTTTAAGATGCTTCTCCTATTGCGGCCTCACAGTCACTCGCAAATATATATATATATATATATATGTATGTGTGTGTGTGTGTGTGTGTGTGTGTGTGTGTGTGTGTGTGTGTGTGTATACTGTTTTTTATTTACATTCTATAGTAATTTGATAGAAAATATAGGAAATAGACATGATGGATGTATGGGGAGACTCATCTTAACACTCTCAGTCAGGGTGGCAGATAATGTGGGCCATTTAGTTACTTCACAGGAAGGAAGGACATGACTATTTTGTTTTTTCTCACAACCTGTTATTAACTAAATCTGAGTGCCAGATCTCCATCTGTTAAAGCAGAGTTATAGCATTGCTCTATATAATTCCTCTGCATTCTGACAGATTTTCACTTTGTTTTTACTGAATATTAATATCAGATCAATCTGACTGTGCATATATCATAAATATGTAGCACAAAATGGCAAGTGAGACTGATGTGAAAAAAAATTATTAAACAAAATCAACTTTAAGGATTATGAAACATTTTTTTTTTTCCCTGTAAACACGTTATTCTCATTCTGTCGTCATTTTCTCTTTCTGTCTCAGGACTCTGTCTCTGTCTGTCCAAGCAGTGGTAGAGTTGACATTTACCCCTCCTGTAGACAAAGAGTGCTGGCAGAATGAATGGGGAATGGAGGGAGTAGCTGGCAGCTCCGGGGCACAGGCCAGATGGATTAACTTGAAAGGCATGGCATTGTAAACCAAATTCAAATTAATCCCTTTTTTGTGTCCCTTGATGGAACAATGGTTCTTTCCTGGGCCTCAGAGAGACATTGACGCTGAGGGGAGAGTCAGGTCTTCACCATATCCGACACTCTATTCACATCACTGCTCTCAATTACCTTCCACAGAAATAAGGCACTTTCTCAACACTGGCAAAATTACCTCACATAATTCAAGGCAGGACCATGAACTGAATATATTTGAATATTAATTTACAAATCACATCATATGGTAAATATGCACCTCTGGAAACTGATTTCATTATCTGCCCAGTAGATGTTTTTTTTTTTTTTTTTTTTTTTTTTTTTCCTGGTCTGAGTTGCATTTTTAATGCAAACGTGATTTCAGGATTTCCATATAAAATAGTTCTCAGACCATTTGGCTCTGTCCAGTGTTTTTTGGAGCATGTCGGTTTCCCCTGTGGCCCTGACTAGCTGACACAGCCTAACAAAGAAATGTGAAATCCAAAACCCCCTCTGCAGGACAAAATCCCTGAATCCCCCTGACCTCCTCATCATCTCGAGTTTTAGGTTTTACCACTTTTTGACCAATGTGTTTTTTGGGGTTTTTTAAAAGCAGCGTGGCCTCACCGTCATTTTTGTAAGAATGTCCCTGTCTGCCAGCTTTTCTCTGTTTTCATTTGTGTTTCCCAATGACCCATGCTGTTTCATATTTTATTTCCTTAAGACATTTTTATGGGAAAGTCTGTTGGTAAATCACTATTAAATTCCTTTTGGAACCGCTTCTTAATTCTTCCTCCTCCCCCTTATTTGTGTCTGTCTGTGTGTGTGTGTGTGTGTGTGTGTGTGTGTGTGTGTGTGTGTGTGTGTGTGTGTGTGTGTGTGTGT
>JBBMJY010000026.1:5867295-5880730 GCA_037833715.1 Toxotes lorentzi
TGTGTGTGTGTGTGTGTGTGTGTGTGTGTGTGTGTGTGTGTGTGTGTGTGTGTGTGTGTGTGTGTGTGCATGCGTAATACACAGTAGAAGTAGGACAAGAGGTCCCACTGTTACAGCTTGTATTATTTGACGCAGCTATTCATTAATTATCTTCTCTGCGCAGTCTTCCTTATCGCTCATTGTTTCCTTTTTTTGTTTTTGCTTCAAGCACCTTGTTAAACGGCATTCTAATCCCAGCTCTTTGTTAAATCATTTGCCTAACCAATACCCCTGAGAATCTCTGAGAGAATAGAAAAAGCACATTATGTGACTACATATTATGAGTATCTGATTCTCACACTTGCTAGATTTTTTTTTTTGCCATACTTTGACAAACAGGAAACCAGAGAAGGTGGGGACTGAAAGTTTAAAAGCTTTAGTCAGATAAATGGTGATTGTGTTTGCCAAGAGGAAGGACACACTGAGCAGAGAATAGATTGCTGGCTGTCACTCTTTGCTTTTCTTTTTTACATATCTGTCCCTGAGGCTGTTTGTTGCTGACTGGCTCAGGGGACAGATTTATGTTGTGTGTAAGTTGGCCAGAAATGTTCGGATTTATCACCAAAGGCTTCAGAAGGGCATGTACATTTGGTTTTTGAACACGCTAAAACACACGCACACACCGCCAACTCCTGAATGTCACACACGCTTTCACTTCTGCTGCCCTGCTCCACTTGACAGTGGACTAAATGATCCATAGCGTGGTATATGGACCGCACCTGCTCTCATTGGTCACAGACACTTGCTTTTATTGGATCCACCAGGTTAGTCCATACAAATGTTGACTCATATATTATCATCATTGCCTATCAATTCAGTACAGTTTCCTGCAGTGTCATTCAGAGTGACAGCTCGTCCTCCAGCACTTCCTGAAAGCATTTCTGTTATCCAGTCCTGTGCATTAAGCTCTGAATCCTCAGCTGCCATAGCCCTCAACTCAGGTTCTGTCCCAAAGGTGACCCCTATGGCATCCACCACTGTGGCCTATGTGGCATTATGCTAAACCTCAAATGGTTTACTCACTGAGCTATTAATAAAAAAAAACCTCACTGACAAGCACATCAGTGACAGACAGCAAGCATACCGATCAGTCAGTTATAAACAGTAAAGCGCATGGGGGAGAATTATAGACAGTGGGAGACTAAAAGTATGCTGAAATCTGTTTGTAGAGCAGGGTGTGTGGGGGGGGAAAGGTTGATATTTGTGTGCCTGCTGAGCTGTGGATGCTGTGATGAATGGTGCTGTATAGCATTTTACTACCCTGTGCATTCCTATGTCTGAACTGTTTACTGTTACCACACCTCACTCTTCTGTGTGTAATGGTAACCAGCCGGGTAACACATGGTGCTGTCCATGCCAAGAACATTGCCCCAGCGTAGTTATTTTGACCCCATTTCAAACCTGATTCACTCTACCGCCGGTAGTAGTCACATACCAGTAGCATAGCTTCATGGCATAAAGCTCAAGAGATGTGAAGTGTGGAAAACAAAACAGTGTTGCAGCTGTAGGAGGGAATCAGAGAGAACAATTGTGGACATGACAGAGGGGATTTAATGTTCAGCTGCATTTTAAACCATTAGCTACTGTCTCTTGTCATGTTACTCAAACAGTGCACATTGCACAGCTGTATGTTTTGTTTTTTTGTTTTTTTTTCCCCTTTGTGTCAGATAGATTCCATGGCTTGTTAAGGTAGGATTTAGTGTCAGTTAATCCACATTAGCTGCAGGAAGAACAGTGACCTCTGTAACTGTAATTACACAGAGTCTGCTCCTGCTCAGCCCCTGCAAGACCAGCCACAGACGCAACTTCCATTACAATGTGTGGAAATGAGTTGATCGGTTGGGGACAGGTGGGGATGTCATCATGACCTTCACAGTGCTTGTGTTCCTCTGCATGTGTGTGTGTCTTTCTGAAGAGTCCTTTGGCTTGGATCTTCAGCTTCACAGAGGGAATCTTGTCTTGTTAGTGAAATGTTGATGGTTCTAATGTTAAATGAAGGATATAAGCTGGTGTGACCACTCTTCTGGCTCTGTAAAAGACAGAAGCTCCAGTCTGGATGTTTTCACCTGCTAAATGACACTGTTAGCCAAGTGTTTTAACTTGGTGTTGTGGAGAATGCTAACAACCGTGAGGGATTTGAGGGAAACATTTGCCAGTTTGAGAGCCCCCCCCCCCAGCCAGTTTACTATCTCGGCGCCATCTTGGCATGTCCCCCAGTTAACATTTGTGGGAAGAAAGAGGAAATTCAGTGTTCACTGACAACTGTGAAATCATCTGAGATGGAGGTAAAGTGGAGGATTAGGCTGGGATCAGGCCAGAGGAGTGCATGGTGACTCAGGGAGACAGCGAGAGAGAGAGAGAGGGAGAGATGGAGAAGGAACGGTTCCCAGCAAAACGCACTGAATAGATTTTTAGAGCCTCTGTAATTGTCTTTCTCTTTGTCTGCTGTCCTGGAAAACCACCCACTCCTCCTCCTTGCCTTTTCTTTTTGCCTCCCACTGAAGTTCTTTCATTTTTGTAGAGCTTTTGCTGAAATCCTATAGGTGATAACCAATAATACCAGTCTTTGATACTTGTTTGATGCAGAGACAATTTGCTGATCCCTATGTAATTCAAAAAAGAACTTCACTCTGTTATGCATTTTCACTTTAATTTGTTGTTATCATTGTTATTATGTTATTCCCCTGCTGTCACACTGAACTATTTCTGCCTGCTTTTTATATTGTTTCTTTTGGAGCTGTTTATCTCCCCGCTGGTCTTTTCACAAGTGCCACAATATATGCAGCATTGTGTTGTGACACACAGAACACTTTCAAGCTGCACTCTTTTCCTCTCTCACCTGTCTGCTTCTATTTCCTAAACATCCCTTTCACACAGCCGTTACCCAGGTTGTTTTCCACAGAATTTATTCCAGCTTCCTTTCTGGGACAAACAGGAGCAGTTTGTCAGAAAGTGCTCCTGGTGGGCTAATAGAGTGTCTACTTTCCTTCCAGTCTCCCCTCACCTTCTTTCGTCCTTTCTCCAACCCTATGTCCATCATCTATCCACATTCTCTTTCAGGTTTTCCCTCTGCCCTAGTGTTCCAACTCTCCCTCTGACGTATGATTTCTTGATTCCTGTTGGCATCAAGCAGCAGTACGGTTTTCTTCCTTTCTTTCCAGCTTGACTCCACTGGATGACTGGAGCCCTTGTTGAGGTGTTGTTGTGGTTATAGGGCCAGGCTGTTTCTCAAGGGGCTCCTTCAGCTTGTCTCTCCTCCCTGAGTGTCCCTGGCCCCTGGCCCCCAACTCCCACCCCACTTGCCTCTGCCACAAAGCTGCTGTCAGTTCACAGGCCACATGTGTCAGACCTGAAACCCTTATTTAAGACCTGGGCCCTGCTTCAGCGTCACTGTTCCAGCAACAGAGAGGGCTCCATGAAAGAGAGGGTGTAGGCAGCTATTCAGTAGCCCGGAAAGACACAGAGGCAGGCTGGACAAGAAAAAGTGTTGGAAATAAAGCAAAAGCACTCTCATTGGAACAATTGCTCAGCTGACACTGTGAACTCTAAAAAAAGTAGTGTGTGTGTGAAGCGGTAGAGTGACTATTCACCCACACAGAATGCCCCCAGTTCATAAGGCTTTATAAAAAAAAAAAGTGTGAATATGGTAGTTTGGCTGGAGGGGACAGTGGAGCTGAGCCAGACCCATGCACAACAGCCTCTCTGTTAGACTTTTTCTCTCTCAACACTGGAGGAGCCCAGACACATTAACAAATACAAGCCTCCAATAAAACACTACCACTGGACAATGTTCCGCCAGCTCTGCCAGTGGTCTGATAGGCTGCATATGAGGCACAGAAAAGCCATGCCGTTCATTCCATTTGATTCTGTTCTAAGGTCTGTTTTTCTTTATTAGGCATGGTTAAACAGTGATGACTCATTCCCTTTCTGTGAGTGCCAGTGGTTTTATTTGATTTTTTTATTTTTATTTTTTTTTAACACATATTGCACTCAGCCATTAGGCTCTGGCTTTGTGCATTACTGTTTATTGGTTGTCTGCTAACATTGTTTGAAACTGTGGCCATTTGTCTCGGCAGCTCTGGAGACACTCAGTAGTTTGTGGATGTTTTGAGGTGATGTAGTCTTTAAATAGTAGGGTGACTAACCAGGTAGAGACGACTGAGCCTGTCAACAGCTCCTTTAAATTTCTGTGTTGGGGGTCACAGGAGACAGAAGCTCTAATTGACAATCAGTGATGAGTGTCTAAACAGACTGTTATTACAGGGCACCCAGGACCTTGATCAGCCAGTGTGGAGAGATAGGCAGACCGGAGGGGGCAGGGGGAGGAGAAAAGGACAGTCATGACAAACCTAATTGTCCTTAAGTTTCATGGGAAGACTGGCACTTAATCCTTAAGACGACTGTAGCTTCACATGGCACACAGCGAAAAAGAAAGACTATATTCCAAAGGATAAAGGTTATGGTTACGTTTGAGCTTTGAATGTTTATACGGACTGAACTTTGTCTCTGCTCTGATCCTCAGAGGAGTGCTGTACCGTGAGTAGTGGGCCGAATAATGATGGTTTCCACAGTCATAAAGCAAAGAAGGAGGAAAGAACGTCCATTTTAGTTACAGGAGCAGGACCAGCAGCAGTTTGTGGACAGAAACATGCTCAGACATAGGCAGAGTAAAAGGGGGACAGGGCAAATTAACGTTTTTGCCAAAACCCAATTTCACTAGTTGTTAAAGTTTCCTCGCTGTGGTCAGGACGCAATATTGGGCATGAAAGGTTTGAATTAAAATGTCCAACATGAATACTGGTAGATGTTTGTGGATATCTATAATCGTAGGCATTTTCAGGGGCATTTTCAGTGGCATATTAGTATTTTTTGTGATTTCACATTTCATTACTTCCTAAACCCATAATAATAAATTTTGAGCTTCATGAGGTTTGAGCGTTGGATTACAATGCCAACCACTGTTTTTCTCATAGTGTACACTATGCACATGTACACTTTAATTTCTTGTGCTTTTTCTTCCCTCCCAGCAAACCAACTCTACACTACTCAGTGGCATATGAGAAGTGATTGACAAGTTCAAGCCCTAAGGTAGAAGGAGTCAGTTTTAGAAAACCTAGCACATTGACTTTTCATCATAGTTCCCTCCTACATTTTCACACTTAGTCCAGCAATCATGGAGCATATAGATCCCGTTTTTGTAGAAGATGGTGTCATGGACCTCAAGAAAGTGGTCCACAGCATATTGGGAGGAGGCAGTAGTCTGAGGGTGCCAAATCAGGTCAAATTAGGCCAAGGACCTCCTTGGGTGATAAGCCCTTGAGTCAGAAGTACCTGGTGACTCTATGAAGCCCGATGTATTTTCTCAGATGGTGCTGATTTGTGATTTACAATTACCTCAACACAGAAATAGTGCATGAGTTATTAATTTCAGATTGTCTGCATAATCACTCAAAGAGTTGAACTGCATGCGTATGTAACAAGAGCTGTGTAACTCATTTTGTTCTGCCTTATGCCACAAACTTACCAATCACCTCTCATACAACATAGATAAACAGCATTTTTCACATAAAAATCTTCATGCTTGATATTTGTGGTGCATCTTCTTTGTTGGCAGGTCTTTCCACACAAAGCCTCGCTTGTTGCCTTCCATTATCCTTTTTTAATTAATGTATCTCCCTGGGCAGATAGTGTGCAGTAATTAAGAGCTAATTGCACCCAAGGTCAGTGGATTTATTCATTTATGTGTTCATTTATTTTGTAATCAACCCTTTTTTTTTTAAGGTAATTTTGTCTCTGTGGGTGTTTGCCACTTGGCTGTAGTCGTCCTCTCCTCACCTCCTCTGCAACAGAGCAATCCCTGTTACATGTAGAGCAAAGGTGGTGCTGGCACTTAGAAGGAAGCCAGTGACACATAAAGATGTCGCTACTAGCTGGAAAGGCATAAGGGCCTTCATGCTCCTTGTGGTGCCAGTGTTAAGGGGCTGACTGCCTCCGGACATGCAGTCTCAAGAGGTGGTTTAGTGGTGCTGATGGCATGTTGGGTGTGAATAGAGGTCTGCTCCCATTGCTGGCAGGGGTCACTGCCTAACAGTGTTTTGCTCACATGTTCCTGCTTTGTTTAATTGATTATCCCTTTCTCCTAATATTAATCTTTTCTAGGTGAACAGACTTGTTTTGCCTCCTGGTTTCCTTTAATCAAGCAGCTCTTTTGTCTGTGCCAAATGAGTCCTTGTGATTCCGCCTGTTCTCTGTGCTGTCCCTCATTGGAGCTTGCTTCATGTTCATATTTATAGCCCTTTATTAGTACATCCGTGAAACATACTCATACAAATGCAGACACACACACAAACACAGTCTCATTCATAAAGGAATGGCCAAACAGACAACCCACATGTCCTTGCATGTCGACAATCATTGGGGTTTCTGCTCAGCATGTGCACAGTAACCCACCTTGCCTCTGTCATGTTTTCCATATTAAAGTGCCGGTGTGGTGGGCTCCTGCTGGTGGCAGGGTAGGGGCCTTGTCCCATGGCTGTGCATGTGGGCCTAATCCTCTCATTAACTCAGCCAGCACTGGGCGCAGATGGCAGGTTGGCACTGAAACAGGGTGCACACCCCCCTGTCTTTCCACCACTGTCAGACCCTGAGATGCTCCTGACTAGTATATGCTCATTACTGTTAATGGATCGCTGTTGGTCTGTCTTGCTTTAGTGACATGTGTTGAGAGTGCACAGGAGGCTGTGCGTATGTGCATGTTGTTTTCATCAAGGGTGTTGACTCTGTTCAATTCAGTAGTCTATTTAATGAAGACTGATGAAAGACATGATTTGTACAGGGCAGTTGCTTGAGCTGTCACAACACTTTTAATAAAACCATTCTGTACAGTAAATCAGCAGCAGCCCATCTTCATGATATGCTTTGAGAAATGGAAAATTATGAAACATGACATGCTGCTTCCTGATACACACTGAGGAACAGGCAGTCACAAACATGCACATTCACACACACCAATTACTTTACTCCTTTCCCTTTGTCTTTCCATGATAGAAGTGCTACTTTCATGTACTCATCTCTCTGAAGTGCTTATAGCCACACTGATCATTGGAGGTCCTAAAAGACATTTACAAGGCTCTCAGCAAAACTGACTCTGCCAGCCCATGAAATAACAAACTGTTAAAATGCTTCTTGTAAATTTTCCGCCAACATGCTGGGGGAAAATATGAGCAAACTGACAATCGAGGCACAGCGCTTGAGGTGCTCGGAGCTATTGCACTGACAAAAACCAGAAACCCAGAAACCCTTCTCTCCTTTGAGAACACGCATTTGTCTGCACTCTGCTACGGTGTGTCTGGGCTGGCACTGCAGTTAAATATAGCATGTGTTTACAAAATGTCCAATAGCACTTTTTCATTTGCATTTTTCTAGCAGTGCATTGACAGACCTTATTTCAATTATTCCATTTTCCTGTAATAATAACCCTGAGTGGTGCTGAACAGGACTAGAAAAACTTATAAGAGAGTGGAACTGATATGCAGTATAGTGCTGGACTTGGGCCATTCGTGGACAGATGAAAGATGAGTGTGTGTGTGTGTGTGTGTGTGTGTGTGTGTGATTCTGAGTGTGTGTTTGACTCTTTGAGCGTGTGTGTGTGTGTGTGTCTGTAGAGGTCATTCTGGGCTTCCTGTTGACAGCTGCAGGCTGTGGGCAGATTTACTCTGTGGCAGATGCTGCTGAGGGACACAACTTGGTCTTAAGTTTATGTTATACCATTTGGCTACGTCTATTTGTGGACCAGGCCTATACAATGTGAATAGGTAGACTAAGCAAAGCTGCTTTCAGTAGTAAATAATGTCTTGACAATCTTTTTTTTCTTTTTTTTTTTTTCAGCTCTATGTGTGCGTTGGCTTGTTGGTAGTTGTTAGTTTGGTTGGACACCCTCATTACCAGACATCCAGAGGAAGGCATGGTTGATTTCCCCCTACAAAAGGGCACGTTGGGTCTTGAAAAAAATCCACAATAGACTCATTGTGACATCCTGGTGCCTCCTTTCATCTTCTCCTTCCTCCTGTCCATACCGTCTTCCTTGCTGCATTTCTGCACAGTGTCTTTACAATGTGATGTCACATGCAATTTGTATCCCTGCTTGAGATTTTGTGAAAGAGGATAAATCTGGATATTCTCAGTGGGGGAGTGAACATGGACATGCCTCTGAATCTGGACAAGAATGTCAAAGACTGGTACCAAATCATTGTCCCTTGAGAGATGAGGAATGATCTGGCTTTCCTCATGTACATTTCAGTCCAAAGTCCATTTAAGTTGGAGGGCCCTCATCCAGATCTAGGGTACCTTTAGATTCAACTACCAAAGTAAGAAAGTAGTCATTATCTGTCATGTGCAAAGCCTCCATCATCCTAGCTTTTTCTTGACTTGGACTAAAGAAACACTCAGTGCGTTGGTTCTTTCAACGGGCCAGCTGAGTGACCTATGGACTTGTACTGTATGTGTTGGCAGTAGGAGATCAGAGGCCCAAATCCAAACAGAGCACAAAAGTCATAGGTCTGTCACCAGGGAACCAAATGTCAAAATACTGTAGGCTCATCTGGTTAGAACTTTAAAAAATTATGCTTCAGACCAAATTAAAAAGCAAATAGTTGAAAGAGGGAGAAAGTGTTTAAATTGATAATAAAATATATTGTAAAGCACTGAAAATGCTTTTTGTATGTTCCACTTTCCTTAACTTTCCTCTCTGCTCCCCAGACACATAAAGAGCCTGCCAAGCAGCTGAGCAGGTTAGGCCTTGCTTTGAGCAATGAACACAGATTCAGTTTCATTGCTCAAACATTTACCATTTTGTTTGCTATGTATCAGCCTGCAGTTTGACAAAGGCTTCCATTGTAACAGAGGAACATTTTTTGGCTTTTCTTATTCTTCTAAAGGCTTCAGTGCTGCATACTGGAAGGGGGCTACATGACAGATAAGTTTCACTTTGTACCCACAACAATTATGACTGTATTGTTTTTTTGTTTTTTTTTTTGTTTTTTTTTTTTTGCAAGCCCTTGTCAGGAGAAAAAGATGAAAATGAGAAAACAAGCTGATTGCATGTTACACTAAACCAACAAGACACATGCCAGGGTTTGCTTTGTTTTCTTCAGCTACTGTCTAGGTTCAATTTTAATGTCTTGGCTTGTTCAACGTTTCCTTTATTTTTAGTCTTTGGGTTACCCTAGCCAAATCACACATTGGTGGCTTCAAATAGCAGTGAGTGAAAACTGTAAAATTGAAACATACGGTCCAAAAAATATTTCCAGGAAAATGTTGCTGAACTGTATACCATGCTTATGTTTAACAACCCTACCAGTATAAGGTGCCTTACTGTCATTTCCTGAAAGCACAGAGCATTCACATAATTTACTTTGATAAACAAACTAGATTTACAGATTCTTCATTAGGTGGAATTGGGACTCCTGTCTTATTACACTATAATTCTTAGACTCGCATGGTAGATTCTCTGGTTCAGCTCTAAGCAGATGTTGCCATTTAAGCAATTCACACTCCAATTCAGTATAAACATGCATATGTCACCTATTTTCTTTAAAGATATCATTTGAGTTTCATCTTATCATGCATGTACAGGTTGTATTCTCTTAACATTGGTTCAATAATGTTTGAATCATCCAGTTATAATCAATGCGTTCTTGACCTAATTGCCTATAATATGTGAAATGAAAAACATGCAGCATATCAGTGAATCTCTATTTTGAATATCCATTTTTAAGTGCTGGTATGTTTGTTGTACTGTGGTTCCACTTGGAGAGACAGGGACAGGCTAAATGAAAGCCAGACTGTTTTCTGTGAGCCCTGTGGGGTTAGTCGTGTTGACGAACAATATCCTGGCCCCCTTGGTCCATGGCTCCTAAGTGCCTCTCAGCAACATGACCTCGTTTTCTCTCGGCATCACTCTGTCATCATACTACTTATGCCAGTCCCCCACTATGACAGCTGTCCTTTCATCAGACATGGCGTTTTCAGATAGATGAAGTCCGAATAACAGTGACATGGCTTTGTTGACAGGAGTAAGGATCAATGATTTTAGCTGCCACTTTGGAGCTCTAGGCAGTATGAGGCAGATTCACAGCCCTTTTTGTGATCCCCTCTGTGTTTTATTAAATAGAAGCCAAAGCCTAAGTCGAACCATCCTTTCATTTGCCTGGATTCAGGATTCTTGACCTGGCTAGAGGGACAATCATACACAGGATATGAGGTCATCTTCTTTATGAATCAGGCTGGCTGGAAAATACCACTTCAACTCTTCACCGCCTCTGCCCTCTTTTTATCATCCATTGGTTTCTTATCAGGGTAGAGTGGCTTCAATATTGACCTTGTGGGAGAGGCTTTCGGCCTTGCCCTCAGACCTGAGTTCACAGTGATTGTTGGTCATTGTTTGCTGTTCTTTACTGATCTGGAAGAATCGATCAGGCCGTTTGCTGACTTTGTGGACAGAGGTTAAGAATCCTAATGCTGGCTTGACTAATGCATTCTCTCTTAATGACACTGGTAATAGAGATGCCCTTTGAACACATGACCAACAAGTGAGATTGCAATCTAGATTTTGTCAGACATGGGTGTGTTACTGCGTGGTATATTCTGTCTCCAGCTTCAAATGCAGAATAACTTCTTCTTTCCTGTGTCTGTTTTCCTGAGTTGTCTCTGAAGAGGTGTCAGGACACTTGTCAGGGGACGCTGTCTTTTACTGTCATCCCCCTGGATTCCAGCTTCTTTACGTTTCATCATAATCAGGACTTGATATTTTCCCCATACTGACAGTTCAGAGACAGAAGGATTAGATGCATACCGAGGCATCCTGGCAAGAAATGGCAATGTGAGAAAACAAAAGAAAATAGAGAAAGTCTGTGTGTTTAACGAAATGAAAAAATCCCCTTAGGAGAAAACTGTATATGGATGTGTTCGAAGAAGCACCCCATGGCTCTTTCAGTAATATTGGTTTTGGTGTATGTTTGCACCTGTAGATATATCTAGCACTATAACCCTCTAACAATAATAAGTTTGGGCTAGATGTTTGCTGCAAAACTAAGAAAAGTTGCTGGCGGTGCATGATTGGATTTTTTATCCTCCCAAGATAGTCTGTAATATCTGTCTCTAGATATCTCTTTCTGAGTGGTTCTGTGATTTGAGTGCTGTGGACCGTCCATTTATGCGAAAAGGAGAAAAGGGAAATTTGGACCACTTCATAGCAGAGAAAGGATACACTTCGCTGGTTTATTGATTCCCCCCTTTCCTACCTTCCTCAACCCTCCCCTCTATCCATCCATCCATCCCTCTTTCCCTCTCCAACAGATTGCTGATGAGCCTGCTCCCCACAGATTTGCCGCCAGCCACAGTCAGTCAGGGTTCTTTCTGTCCATCTCTAGCCCTGCTAGGCAGAAGATTTCTCCTGAGGCCAAGGGGAACAAGGCATATTCTGTTACAGCCAGCGCAGGAGAAAGAAAAACGTACTGTTACTAGATATAAGTGAAATCAAATCTGTTTGACTTGCCCGGCAGCTGTGACCGTTTTCCACGCAGACAGAGAATGTCAGGATTGAGTTAGTGGAATGCAGTTATTCACAGTGCACCTGACAGATTTATAGGACTGTCAGTATTTAAAATAGATCTGATAAAGAATTATTTTATTTCCATGGGGAGCAGGATAGGAAATGAGTACCACTCCGAGGTGTTCTGTATAGATTATGTTTTAGTACTTCATTTTTTTTTAAGAGTGTGCTTACTTTTTGTACTCATCAGGTTGCTCTTGCTGTACCTCCATATGTTCAAGAGTGATACAGTTTGGGTCAGCTGACAGTCAAATTGGGCAGCTAATGGTCGAGCGTTGTCTATCCCTTCCTCGTACTGTCCTCTGTCTTGCCAAATGTGTGCAATGAATGGGTGCAGAGCAGACTCAGAGCGCAGTCACTCTGAACCTGCTCTCAGATGTCTAAACTAACATTCAGTCTGCACTTCAAAGGCCTGTGGGCGTTGACACATTGCCCTCCTTTGTGTTAGTGTGTATCTGAGTAAATTGAAATTGAGGAGCGAAAGACAGGGCAGAGAAAACAATGGGCTATAAACAAACCTTGAGTCGGGGCTTAAGAACAGCTGGTGGTGTCTTGTGAGGCTGCAGTGTTTGCTCCAGCAGTGGGACAGATGTACTGTAAGCCTGTTTGCTGCTTTTATTGTCTGTGTGTTTTCTGTCTGTGTGCATGTGTGAGTGTGTCTGTGTGTCTGAGTGGTTGAACGAGTAGGGTAAGAAGGATGAAAAGGGGAACATTCCAGAGGGCGAGCTTGGCAGATCGAGCCATTATGTGCGCTTCACTGACTGTATCAAAAAAAAATGTCTCTCTCTCTCTTTCTTCCTCTATGACTTGCCCTTTCTCTTTCAATCTCACACATTTTAACACACACATAGCTTAGCCATGCTGCAGCCCAGCAGAGGACCTTTTGCTAATGAAAGCATGTGGCACAATCACAGCTTCTATGCTCAGTGGCTCAGGTTTGACAGAGACCTATTCAGACAGTCCTCTTTTTTTCCACCCACCAACATAATGCTGGATAGCTGGTAGCACCAGTAATTGGATGGTACTGTATGTGCACGGAGCTCAGTGTCCCTCCATAGCTCTTCATTGGGGCAGATGCTGCGGATATGGTGGATGTTAATGTGAGATGCCACAAGCTTCATCATCTGGTATCAGTCACTCTGTAATTGGAACAGCCCTGGTGGTTCGTTGTAGCCTTCCCAAGCCCTGTTATAACCCCACCCACGCTCTAATGGTGGATTGGGCTCTTCATTCCCAACCATGTGTGAAGCAAGATTCTTGGTGGAGGAGAAAAAGGGAAAAGGGAGGGAGTGGAAGGGAGCCAGAGGAGGAGGAGTGTGATCTCTTGTTTCCTGTCCTGGTCTTGATAGCACCCGTCTGGTTACCAGGCTGCTCACCCCTCCAGTGCCTCCCCCAATCCACCACCATTACCCATCCCCCTTCTTCTGCCACTAACATGATGATGGATTGATCTCACCCAGCGGAAATGACTTTTTAACACCCACATTTTTTGGTTATACATAAATGGGCACTGGGGTTTATCAAAGGTATCTGTTGTCAGTTGTTGTTGTGTGTATGTGTACTGTGACAAAATAAATATTATTTCACAGAAATATTTATCCACTCAAACTTCCCCAAAACCTAAAATTTGTATTTTAGTATATGTCTTTGCATTTTCTTGTGGGCACATGTCTGTGAACACATGTGCATAACACCACATGTGTGCGGGTACATTTGTGTATGTGTGTGTGTGTGTGTGTGTGTGTGTGTGTGTGTGTGTGTGTGTGTGTGTGTGTGTGTGTGTGT
>JBBMJY010000026.1:5882529-5902738 GCA_037833715.1 Toxotes lorentzi
TTTTTTTTTTTTTTTTTTTTTTTTTTTGTGTGTGTGTGTGTGTGTGTGTGTGTGTGTGTGTGTGTGTGTGTGTGTGTATACGTGTGTGCTAGGAATGTGTGTGCCTGATGCTGTGTTGCAACACCTGCAGAGCAACACCTTTGTATGTGTGTATTCTTTTTTGTTTGTTTGTTTCTAGAAGAGAGAGGTCAATCCCTGAGGGGGTCTGTTGCACTCAGACACGTAGGGAGCAGAGGGTCACTGGCAAGGGAGGGGAGCTATGAACCCTCACCTCCACATGAACCTCAAACTAGTGAGAGAGGCAAAGCGAGAGATAGGGGGGTTGAGACTTGAGCTTGAACATACGTCTGCAGGGCCTTAGACAAATGATAGGGATTTCCTCTGCCTTACTGACCACGTCTGACTGTCTAAACCCTTATCTTTTATCTGTCTGTCTGGTGTTGTGAAGAATGGAAGTACCATCTAACTACCCTGCTGATACCTATAGTTTAGAAATATAATAAACAGAGATTGGGGAAAAAAGTCTCTGAGATCAGAGAGAACAATGGCAGTAATGCAGGCTGTCAAAAGATAGACCTTATTATAGCCTTCTCTCTTCTTTAGCAGAAGTTCCTTGGAAATGTTGGAAAGTACATTTTCACAGTAAAAATATGTTCCAGGAAATAACGAAAAATTCTTGTGGAACTTTTTTTTTTTTTTTTTTGCACAGCACACATTTACTATTCCAACTCTGTTACTCAGCAGGTGGAAAGTCATTAAATGTAGAAGTGTAAAAACTCTGCTCTTTAATTTGAACAATTTGCTGTCAATTTACAGGCATTTTCACTCTAAAAATGAAGAAATCATATGAACCTGTTCAGATATGGGAGCACTGTGAGATTGCTCACGGTGTGAACTGTGGGTGTGTATGAGCTGGAACTGTTAATGGAGGGAAACAGCATGAATCTCTCCACAGGGAAGGCTTAATGTCGACAGTGCAGAGTATATGGGCTTCAGTCGTGTGTGTTTGTGTGTGTGTGCTGCTGGCTGATGGATGGACAGCCAGGGTTAAAGCGGGGTCACCCTGTTTGTTTTGTTGTGTTTAGGTGGAGATGGGGCGATGAGGGCCTTAAAGCTTTACTCTGTGTTAATAAGGTTTGTTTGCCACACTTCATCACCATACCTCAAAGTCTGATGGGATGTGTGTGCAACCTCACCCCCTTCTTCTATATCCCTCTCTCTCATGCAACCCCTCCCTCACACACACACACACACTCAGACACACACACCCCAGATAAAATGAGGAGTGTTGAAAGATACTTAATCACTATCTTCAGGTAAGTGTGAATGATTGTAGTTCCTAATAACTAATTGGTCCCCCTTGGTTGCAGTTAGCTGCATATCAGCAGTGTTCCACAGCACTCGTCAGTCTCTTCATCTATCAACAGAAGATCCTTGAGCTTCTCCGCCTGCCAGTAGTCCAGCTATTATTCCTGACTGTAATGTCTTACCTTGAGTGAAATCACAAAGTCTCTCTGGGGCAGAAAAAAAGAACAAAAAAAAAAAAAACACACACTGATGGTTAATTCCAATGATGGAAGTAAATAGGAGCTCATGGACTCAGAGGAATAGCCTAACCTTTTATCCCTGCCTATCATCAGTAGGCTCTTTTTGCTTATATAGCAGTGATATCAGTTGCCAAGGTTGGCCTCATGACCGGAGCTATCTTTACTAGAGCAGTATATGAGGATCAGTTATCCATAATGGGTTATAATTCACTCCTACAGTACGTGTTGTACAGTTTCAGGCACATAAGTTATATTGATAGGATTTGCTAACAGAGGGTAAGGGGGAATTGCTAGGGATGATTCTCCAGCACGCTTTACCAAGGTTGATCTTTTCAGTCTTCCTTTTTCCCCACTGGAAAAGGGGCTGTTTTGCTGTACAAGCATGCCAGATTTGACTACCACCTTCATGCTCTACCCTTTCTCAACAGCTGCTGTTGAGGTGAGCTTAAATTCCAGCTACGCTAGTGGATCTGGTCAGTGGCCAATAGTGACAGTATGCTGGCTGAATGTGAAACACTGCATTGCTTAATGGGAGCCTGTGTACCCAGCCAGCTTTCCCCTGATATACAAAGATTCTTGGCTTGTTAAATTATTCTTAAATGTTAAATCAAAGACTCAAGTGCTGTTCCCTCCCCGTCACCTGTGTGAGGGTGCTTCTGATCTTTGCTGTGGCTTCTTGGATGTGGTTGTCAGCTGCTGCTGTAATGAAACTAAATGTAATAGCCAAAGCCCTCACCTGGAACAAGAAAGATCACTGGGCCATCTCCTCACTTTCACGCCAGACTGTCCCCAGATAAACTCAGTATATGTTAGCAGTGGCCCCCTGCAAACCCTGTCACATTTATCTTCTCAGCCTGACTTATCTAGGTTCCAGCACGTCAACCATGGTGAATTATCATATAAAGGGAGATAGGCAACACATTTCATGTCATAGTTTGTGAGCTGTGAGTGGAGCTATGTGCAAGGCAGGCATATCAGTGTTGACCTTTGCTATTTCTGCTTATTGCATGAACACATATTTGGTCTGTGTTGATGAGTGTTCACACATGACAGACTACGTTTGTACACGTATGTAGGTGTGCCTAATCTCTTTAGAAACAAGATTCTTCATCTCAGATCTTATCGAAGAAGTGGACTCACTCAAGAAGAATCTTTCTCCAGCATGAATCTACCTCAATATCAATTAAATGGATAAAGATACTGTTAATTTGTCTATGTCAACTTTGTGCACAAAGGCAACAGCTATCAGCACAAGTCGTGCAGCCAAGCAGTAGCCACAGACAGCTGGATTAATCCTCTCTTTATAACAAATCACCTCCCTCTTAACCTTTCAGAAAAGTAGGGAGGAGAGTGAGGGATGAGATGGGCAGAGATTATCACGCAAGATGATAGTGTTGCTGTTAATGAGCCCTGTGCTATCATCAGAAGTAATGTCTTTCACAGAAAATAAAAGGCTTCTATTTATGTCTTTCTCACTGTTACTATACCTGTAAACAGTCACCTCTTGGAAACCAATCGTTCCATTTGTTCTGAAGCGTCTTAGCCCTGCCATCTCTTCAGGGGCAGAATCTCAGTGTGTCAGCGGTGTTATGATAAACTTAGTACAGAGAGAGACACTTTTCTGAAGGATGAAAGCGTTCCCATCATGCATTTCCCTTAGGATGTGGTTGCTCTCAAAGCAGCCCTCCTGCCAAAAGAGATTTGGGAGATTCAAGAAGACCCTAAACTCTCACTGAACATGAGGGAGGGCAATGGAAATACAACATGGGGAGAGACGTCCATAACCAGCATAAATGCGTTCTCATCAAAGTGAATATTTCCTCTATTCCCCACTCTTTTCATCTTTTATGTATTTTCTCTGACAAAACACTTCTTTGAGGCCTCGTTTCTGACAGATATGTTAGTGATAATTAGGTTTACAATAAAAGAAGACCAGACATCTGAGGATATCCTCCTTCTTTTGAACAGTTCTTTTCAAGGGAAATGTTGGGTAACTTTTCCTCTCGAGATAAAAAGTCAGAAAAGCGACTGACGATAGCGTATCTGTCTGTGAGTTCTTCCTTCCTCCTCTCACCCTATTTAAACTCACTTGTCTTTCCACGTTTCCTCACACCTACTCATTTTGAAGCTTTGCTCTGTCATTACCTGGGACAGAGGTGGGTTTGTGATGCATTTTACACTCTGTAGTTTCCCTTCCTTTCACTCCTATTTGACCTGCATGTAAATAATCATGATGCTAGAGGAGTGCTGCTGCAGGTTATCTGCTCCCAGGTCTTCTATTAGCATTCTCTTTTCTCTCCACTGCTCCCTCAGTGAGGCGAGCAGACACAACTGGGAGTGAAAGGTATTTACACCCATCTGTGTGCTGTTCACCATGAGCAGTTGCATCGCACAGCCTTATTACATGAAAAGAAGCCGCCAATGCTCTGCAGACAGGAAGAGCATTCTCTCACACACTTAATGTGGTCCACATATGATACAGGCATGCTTAGCCTCCATAGTGATCAGTCAAATGGAATTACTGTGTCATTAATAAGTGGTTTATTAATTACAAGTTGGATCAAGCACTATACTTTTGCAGCTTGCTGTTAAAAGAGGCTTAGAGGTTGTGTTTGGTTTTGTTCAAAGTTTGACATTACCTTGTCTAAAGGTGAAAGTTCATGACTTAAAATAGTCAGGTCAGTGTGGGGCGCTTCTCTTGAATAGTTGGTTCTAAAACATGCTTGCCTTTGAAGCTAGGTCACTATGCATGTGTGTTAAACATATGCACAAGCTGGGTGAGGTTTTCTATTTTAAAATTCCCTCAAGGATGAAAGCAAGGTTAGAGGCGTTATGCTTGAGTATAAACAGCCATTTGAATGTTGTGCCTTATTTAGACAGGTGTTAAAAAAAGGGTAAGTGCACCTAAGTAGTGCTTACAGACATATTTTAGAGAACCCACCATATTCTGTGGGCTACAATCCCTTGGTTAATGATCAGCAGTGTCTTTCCTATGGCACTTTTCACACAGTTTATTGTACTAGTGGCATTGCATTCATGGTGGTGTTAGGCACATATGTGTCAGTGTGTGCACATGTTTGTGTACAGTTGTGTTTAGAATTTGAGCAAGATTTAAGACGTTGTTCCCATTACTTTTTGTCTTTCCATTACTGTGTTTCCATGACACACATCTGATCTGAGTTATCTTTTGCATTGCTTACAAGAATTAAAGTGGGATAGAAAAAAAAAGTTTGAGTACACAGAAGTAAGTCAAGCTGAGAGTACAGGGGCTAACAGTGTACTGGCCTAGAAGTGAGAGCTCTGGTAGACATAATCTCTTTTATGCCTTTAATTTGGGAGGATTAGTAACCTACATTTTCTCCTCTCATCTGTTTGAGGCCAGCCTTTTATGGATGGACACTGCTCCCTTCATCGCTTCTTTTCTTTTAACTCGACTCCAAGCAAACATTCTGATTATATTTCTGCACTTCTCAAAAACTTAAAATGCTTTTAAATCTGTGTATTCTAAAATAGAAGAAAATGTTTGATGAATCACTATATGTTAAAGCACATTATTAAATAATAAAATTTGTATACTTGAGATGGGCTTTCGTGTGTATGCGTGAATATGTGTGTATGTTCTTCCTTATGGATGCAGCTCCCTCTTGGTGAGAGGGACGATTGTCAGTCATCCTTCATGGCTTCTAGTCGATCAGATGAGTGGTAACGGGGGGGGGGGGGGGGTGCTGTTGCTCTGCTGTTCCAGTGTGTAAGAATGTATTGTGATTATGTAACACCCACGCACGAACACACTTACACACACACCCAAAACCACTCCAGCATGATAAATTCCTATCACCTGCTGTTGTCCTCCATTGATCTGGCAATGGCCTTCATTGATTGCGGGCACCCACAGATTACAATCAGAAAGATGCACAGTCCGAGGTCTTCTTTAAGCCAGAGGACACAAAAGACAGATGCTGGGCTGTAAAATTCCTGCATGTTAATCTATCCAGATGCCACCCTGCGATCCTCCTCTCCCACTCCACATCCTCTGCGAATACATCTTGTTTTTATTGTGTCTTTTAAGTGCCATGGAAGGGGCTGGAATTATTAGAGCTATTTTGTTCTGCATAAATCATAGTATTTGATGATGAATGACTCTGAATGAATGCTCCATGCAGCTTTGTAACTGTTGACAGAGAAATAGCTATTTTGCCACAGCATAGAAGTAGATTGATTTATTAAAAGCATAGTTCATAATGTGCTCTCAGACTTTGTACAAATTTTTATTGATGTCTTCATTTGATATCCACATCAGCACATTGAACAAACTGCTTCTTCTCTGATGATTTACACTGGACCCATCTGTGTGCCTGCAATAATTAAACTCTTTATTTGGGTGACCTAAAATGGAAAGGGCCCATTATGTGCCCTTTTTATCACAGTATTCCCTATATTATAGGGAAGTATAACCCATACTATAGGATTTAGTGTGTAAAATATCATTTATGTGGTTTTGAGAGCTGCAACATAGACATTACAGATAGATGGAGTGTAAGGCAGAAGGCCAGGGAATAGAGCAGAGGAACTGAGAGGACTGAGAGAATGTGGAAGGAACTGGGAACCAAAACTGAAGAGAAGGTAAAACATAAAAGAAATTGCCTGTGGTTATGGCTGATGAGTAGTGGACCCTCAACAATTCCCCGGTCTGGCTGCTTTGTGTCTGTGTTGTGGTACATGCAACTGTAATGGCGGCACATCTCAGGAATTCTATCCAAAAGTATTCACAAAGCTTTGAACAAATGCAGTCATTCCCCACCAACCCTCAACATTCTCTTCTTTTCCTACGTAGCACAGAACAACATGCGACTTACAACTTGCTTCATTTCTTCTCCCTCTCGGTATGATTTTTATTTAGCATAATTATACACAAGCAGTTGTGGAACTGGCTATGCAAGAAGGAGGAGTGGCCTTGAGGGCTAAAAGACTGATGACCCTCTCCTTTTCCCATTTACTTCTAATCTCTGCTCTGATGTGAAGTAAATTGTATTGCTTCGCACATCACCAGGCAGCCCCTTGCCACCACCTCTCTTAGCCAGCACACTAGTTCTCCTTGAAGAGGCTTGTTAAAGACTGACCACTGATCGAGCGCCTAGGGCCTTCCCAGGTCAGGCTAGAGTGCCCTCTTGACCTTTGTCTGCTTAACTCCAAATTATGATGTATTAAAGCACAAAGGACTACTAATGGCTTTGCATGTATTAAACATCTGTGCTGCTCCTTGATCAAAGGGCCATTTACAACAGGACCCTAAATATGCTCACAGGAAGTAGTGGTGAGTAAAAAAGGTTAGGGGTCGAGGCGAGCGTGTGAAATGGACCTGTGGCTAATTACTGGCTTGCGAGCCTTTGTACTGGAAGCCAGCTGTAAGACCAGAGGACTAAGGTCTTTAATATCCTGTTTGCAGCCCCTAAATGTTTCTCTGTATCAGAGAGAAGCATTCCTGCAAGACAGAAATGGAGGCTGGTGCTTTGATGATGATTGGGCATGTCCTCAAGTCTTCGAAGCAGATGATAATCTGCAGTGCAGGTGCCTCAAGAGAGAATGCCACGCTTGTGATTGCGAAAAGACCGTTTCCCGTTATCGCTATGTATGATAGTCGATTGGCAGTCAGAGTGCAGAGCAGTGTTACTCTTCTTTCAAAGCAAGTGAGCATTCTCAGTTTAGAGTTGTGGCTCCATTCCTGCGGTGTCAGAAATTATACAGTTGGTCTGAAACGACAGAATCCACTGTTTGGACTTGACTTGGCCACGGAGTGCAGTGATGTTTAGCTCAAAACCCCTCAATTTGCTTAGACTTAAATGAGACATTGAGAAGTCACCAGACATTCCTGAAGTGAGTGAGCAATCACTCTGCATTGTCAGGGCATAGAAATGGTAGAGGAAAGTAATCAAGTAATTGACGGAGTGGTAGTAGGTAGTAGGCAGTGGAAAGGACTATGGGTTACCACAAATATTGATAGTGTTTACAGAAATGCGAGGCTTTCCGAGAACTGGGGTGTTATAACTCTTGAGGTTTTCAGGTGATTTCTGTCATGCTTGTTATGGGTGAGTGACTAAGTTCGTTGAGCAATGCTTTTCATGTCTTTGCCTGTGCACCATACAGTAACTGAGTATTCCTCAGAACATATCCTTAAAAGCAACTATTAATCTATCTCTTCACCATGTGCATTGAAATTAATTTTACTGACTCTCCAACCATGTAACCTTCTTACAAGAAACAAATTAAATTACCTCAAACAGGAAAACCTTTAAAAACTTAAAATACTGTTAACCTGAGCAATTAGTTATCTTCTGAAAGTCAGTAAGTCATGGACCTCCTTAATTAGAAAGTGAGAATGGATGATTCTTAATTGTTGCATTTGTCTCTGCTGTAGATGTGCTGGAGGGTCTGTATTACAACAGCATCTTTCCATTTGGCAGGGAATGAAATATCCAGGGAAAGACAGAATGGCATTGTCTTAATAAAAAGGAGACTTTGTCTTCCCCTTTGTTTAGTCCTGGATTTAATCCACAGTCACTTTGACAAGTTTCTTTAGGAGTGAGGGTAATTATAGTCAGCCTCACTGTAAATTATAGTAAACCTCATGAACACTGGCAGCAGCACAGAGAGCTTTGTAGAGGTGGATACATGACATTATTTATTAAGTAATAACCCTATTAAGCGTTATTCTGTCAAGGATTTGGCTAGCTGCAGTTTCTAAGGTTATAATCATCATTTTCTTGAGCTTACTGTCAACAGATAGAGTGAATTAAAAGGTAATTATATTCCAGTGTTCAACGTACAGTATGTTCGTTTAACAGTGGCAGCCCTCACAGCAAGGTCCTGAAATGTTGCCAGGGAATGAAAAGCTGGTGAAATGTATGGATCTACTTAGATTCACTGACATCATGCAAAAGATGCTTTTAGCAAAGCTAGCCATGAAAGTATCATAATAGGGTATTCAGTAGTATACTACATTATACAGTCAGTTAAGACTAAGATCATGCAACACTGCTCTCTTACACAATAATAGATTCTTCACCTTTGCTTTTTTCACCTCTCAGGAAAGTATTAGAAAAATATATTTTATCGATATATCTTTCTCTTTCCTAACTTTTTTTCAATTTCTCTTCCTGCTTATATCTCTACAGGCTATGTAATCTGTCTGGTTGCCTGTCTGTCTCTCTCTGTGGGAGTACGTACTAGGCCTGTGGCAGAGGTCTCTCCCCTTTTCCTCTAATTGGCCAGCTCCCCTCTCTCGTTGCCAGCTAGATAATTGGACATGCAGCCCCAACCCTCGCATCCCAATCACTGCAGCCCCCTCTGCATTCCACACACTTCTCATCCCAGTGTGAGTCTCTCCATGGACCCGTCTTTGCCCACTGGATCAAAAGGAATATACAATCCTGCACTTTCCAAACACTTCGCAACTCAGGCTGCACTCACCTCGCTCACAATACCAAATATCGGCAAGGCATGGATTTTTATATCCAGTGTATTCCACCACCTGAACTCCTGGAATAGAGTAGCTTCTCCTTCTGCAGTACATGGAGAGCAAGATAATTCATTTTGGGGTAGCCCTGGTGGAATTATTCATAAGGGGTTCAATATCAAAATATTCCACTCCGCTCTGGCCCTTAATAATTCATGCTTAGCATTCATCTTCATTGGTATAGGAGCAGAGGAGACATTCATCACTATAGGGAGTCTTGGTTTAGGTCTAGTACTGAGTCCTAGTGTTGGCTGTCAGGGTTTACAGAGGTTGGGCAGGAGGGAGGGAACAAAAGAAGGAGGCGTGTGGCTTTGTCACGCTGACGAGTGGGCCCCCTCATCTCTGGGAAGGAGGCAGCTCAAAGGAGGAGAAGGCTGAGCTGTTGACCTTTGGGAAAGGACCATTGGCTTCAGATTGAGTGATGGTGTCAGCCGCTAGTGTAAAACACCTCTATTAGGAATGCCTGGCATGCTTGGGCGCTTCTAATTATGAAGAATGCAAAACAACAGTCAGGAGAGACAGGAGAGGTCGCCTCACAGTCAGCCCTACGACAGACTTGCTCACCAGCAACTGCCGTGTGGGACCCACCACGGCGCGACTGCTTGTCTTACCTCACGCACACGTTACCATACAGATCTGACACATTCTCAACATAAGAAGGCTTTCTATTGGTGCCATTTCTTTCTTTCTCCATTGTAGTATGGAGTATTGTAGTATGTGCTTACCACCAGCTGCCATTCTTGAGAGTTTTTGTTGTGCTACTAACAGAGCTTTGTTTTCCTAGGTGTAGTCTATCAACATACCCAAAGCTCTAAACACAGCCAGCAGGCAAGACCAAATCCGCTCACATCTGAGCTCACTGAGTGGGAGTTTCGACCGTCCCTGGAGTCCATCTAAGAAAAAACTGAGATCAAGCCAAGAAACTGGACCCAGAGACAAATAACTCAACATTGGTGCTTGCTTGGAAAAAGCCAATGAAAAGCCATCTGTGTGCAATTTGACTTTGTTGTCATCCCGCTTCCCCGTAACGTATCCCTGTGAGGGAAAAGCCCTGTAACATTATCAGCAGATATACATAGCTACCGGGCAGTCAGCGATGAAGGGAGGAATGGACATGCGGAAGGATGGAGAATGGAGGGAGTCCCCAGAGATTTTCCCACTGAGAAACGGAGGTCAACAGCCGAACACAAATAGCCTTTTTTTTTTTTTTTCCAGGAGCTTTATGTTTACCTCCCCGTCTGATCAGTCGCTGAGAACTGAGAGCTCATTGTAACAGACCACAGAAGAGGTGGCAAGACAAAAGGCAGAGGCCAGATAGGAAAAAAAGGTGGAACACTGAAATGCCATCACTGGCATTCTACTGGCTGTCATTGAGTGCATAGCCCTATCACTGTTAGGGTTGATATTTCAACAACTCCATAACTCTCAATGAATAAAAAACAGATTACAGTGGTATATATATATATTTGAGAGATGATTAAGTGATGTAAAACCTCTCAGTATTCATCCTTACTTCAGCAATAAAACATATTTCCCCTGTGCGTGCTCAGAATAGCCCATCTGGCAGATTTGTCATCTCATATAGTTTTACTGTCACCAGCACCCATAAAACATCTCTATTTATTTAGTGGCAGCCAAGCGTTGCTGTTTGTCTCAAAGGAATGTCCTTGTGCCCACCCCAGTAACCTTGAGCCTAATGGAGGAGGTCAATATGAAGCGGAGGGGGTAGTCTTTTAAAGAAGGACTACAGAATAGAATGAGGGAATAAAAGACTCAGGCCTGCTAATGATAGCAGGAAGGAGGGCAACGCTGGCAGCAGATGATTATTCAGTATGTAGAATTTCATCTCCTGCCCTCTCTTTTTTTCTTTCTTTCTTTCTTTTGCTTTCTGTATCTCACCCTCTCAGTTTCTCTCTCTTTGTCTCACATGGGTGAGAAAAAGCTATTGTTGGATTTTTCTTACATCTCAGCAAAAATTAATTCTCGTTGCACTTTTGTCTCCCAACACAATTGTTGCCTTGGTGTCTAGAATTTCTTCTGAAATATCTGAATACTTTATATGCATGTATCTTTACAGCATTTTTTTTTCTTTTGGAGGGGAAAAGAACAGGACCCAGCAGAGAGTCACTGTCAGGGGAGAATGAAAAAAATAGTCACAAATGAGGTCCAGGTGTGTGGGTAATCAATTTCATGGAGTTTGGTTTTGCAAGGCTGCATGCTGAAGGAGACTGTCATAATTGGGCCACCATTTCAGACAGGTAATGGCTTTACAGCATTCATTCTTTTTAGGACATACACACAGAGGTACACACATTCCTGCATGGGCCCATAGAAATCACAGGCCATTGAACACAATTGAGACAGATAGGTTTGTGGCATTTCCTAGTAACCCCCATGCCTCAAGGACTCTCGCAGGTTTGTTCATTCATCATAAAGGAAGGGCTGTTTGGAGGAGCTTTTCTCTGGCTGTGGTCAGATTTATCACAAAGCACAACTCCTGTTCAGCTTGTTAACATTAGCTAGATGAGCTGTCCAGAACTGCAGGTGCTGCAAAGTTAAAGGTGCTTTTATTAAGGCTAAACCGTAAGTGGATTCACATCACTGATCTTCAATACACAGGTGGCCAGTTTACCAATGGATCATCCTAGTTGTCGTTTTCCACTGTTTTCCCTGCAAGACAGCTGATAACACACATGTTACTGCAGTGCCACATGTACAACTGTCTTCATCAAAATCTGGCTTTAAAATGACATACCAGATCACACAAAACAATAAAATTGGATATATATAATCATCATTAAGAATGATGATTATATTGCCAACCTAAAATCAAGATTGAGGGTTTATTTTTGAAGTTATTTCACATAAAAATGAAGAAGGTCTTTTATCTGGCAGTTCTTACTGGGAGGAACATTTGTGTCACTGACAGCCGTATTCAGATGTCTCTTCAGAGCTACTCTTGTTGAGAATTGTAATTAAAATGACTTGCTGTCTATATACTCTAAAGAATACTAAATTAAATTATGAAATTTTATCTTAATTGGTCCCAATTAACCATTGTTCTGCTGCTGCAGCTGAAAAAGTCAAGAAGAACTGACATGTACTGGCATTTACTCAGATATCCACTGACACATACACACATACATATACACACTGCACACAAAACAACATGCATCTTACAGTCTCTTGCATTTTTTCCTGCCTTAATGGATCCAATTACTCTTTCAAAGACTGCCAACACTGTACTTTAAGGTGAACCAATTGTGATGGTAATTCGGTTGTTTTTAATGGACACGCTTTCAATAATGAACCTGTGGGGGGGAAGATTTTCCAGACAAATTGCAGCTCACATGGCAAACACAGATTATGTTAATGTGAGGTGCAGAGAGGTTGTCATGTCTCATGAGGTAGGGGGTATGACACCCCCATCAGGTAAGGAGTGTCATATATTTCCCCTTTTATAATAGAGGAACCCTTCTTGTAATTGCCCCTAGTTCTGTTCATTAATGGAAAGCGAGGGAATTGCTCATAGCAATGAAGTATGTCACAGTGTATTAAAATAGCATAGAATTAGAAACATTTTGGTGCATATCCCCTGCTGAGGTACAGTATGGCACAGTTCACCAATCTGCATTGTTTATCCTTGTTGATTGTTGATCCTGGATATACTGCTTTGTTTGAGGGAGTGAAATGATGACAGCACAACAGATGGCTCTGAGGATTTGTTCCAAAGTGTTGAGGCACAGTTAACATAAAGTCACTGCAGAACATTCCTGCTGGTCCATTCATACAGATTCAGTATCATCTGTCTATGGTGCCCGACAGGGTTCTTGGCTTGTCTCCTGACTCCTGACCAGCCCTCGAGTTACCCCCCCACCCCCTTCACTGGTTCTCGATCTCACTTACGAGGCAGGAGCCTGAGATCGGGACCACCGGACACAGAGGAGGTCACTGTATCCCATTTCACCCTAGAGGATGAATAGAACTGGGACAACCAAACACACGCTTCCCCCAGACTGCCTAGGGGACCATGGTCCAGAGAAAAGGGAGGAAGAAAAAGAAAGAATGACTGAAGTGCATTCCTGAAAGGAGGAGAGATGGGATTGAATGACAGGGGAGGACGGGGGGCCACTGGTGACAACGGCAGCCAGTAGGATCGAGTTTTCTCTCTGAAAACCAGGCTCAGAAAAACAATGACTTTGGCATCTGTCTGGAAGGGAGACTGGGATCCTGTGCTGTGAAGTGCTGAGAGTTCACGGGAATGCCTTTAATGTAACCCTGCCCAGGCTCTCATCGGATACTTCATGGCTCTCCTTGTAGAATGTATCATGAATCAAACTCTATCGCTGCATCAATTAAAGTGGCACACTCACCGACTCTGAAGCTCACTGTTGTAGTCATTGAGAAGATTACATTGAATAGCAGAGGTTTGTGTGCCAAGATGACTTGTCTTGTCCTCAGGCCATATCCTACATTAGATAAAGATCAGCATTCCTCCACTCTACAGATGTAGGTCATGTAGCCACAATGGTGCAAGCAGCATTAGAGTCTTGCTTCATTTGTTTTATTACCCATCACTGTGTACTGTGAATTTTCTGTCTTTGCACCTCGTAGATCAAACTGAGTATCTTGCTCCACTTTGCCTCTTCTATTTCACTGCACCCATGGAGCTTAGATAAAATCAAATCAACATCTCTCTCCAGTCCATGCGCACATTATTCACAAAAAAGTCACACAATAGGGCATATGTTTGCTTTTAGAAGTTGGGGCCTCAAATTAACTCATTGGTTCTTTAACCAGAATTTAAAAAAGGAAGGAAGATACAGATACAGATTTTTGGTTAGAGCAGCACATATACACACATTCACACATAAACGCAAATGCACACATACTGATGCACAAACACTTAGGAAGTATAACAACATCATGCCGGAAAGAAATCTAGAAAATGATCCACGGGGAGTTGGGGGCAGGCCATAGGGTAACTCTCTTCTGAAAGACTGAATGAGACTTTATGGTGGGAATTGCCAGAGACAGAGATATCTATCAGCTAAGTCTGCAGTGCAGGCAAACACAGGTCAGGCTGTCTGTACCCAGTAGCTCAGCCAAGGGCCCACCACACCCTGCAGATACAGTCCTGTATAACACTTCCAACTGCTGATTACTGCCGTTTGTTGGTGGTACTCTGTGAAGTGGGCCAAAGAATATTCCCCCAGTGTCCGTACTGCTCTAGGACAGGAAGAGGCTAAATAGAAGCCAATTAGCTTTGATTTCAGGTCAATTAGCTTCTTTCTTCTTCGACATTAGAGTGTATATTATCTTTGGGAAAAGGAAATCATGGGTGGTGGTGGTGGTGGTGGGGGGCTGTCAGGGAGTCCTTGGTAGTCTGTTGAGCTCATGCTGTCTGTCCAAAACAAGTGCTCAGCACAAACACTCTCAGAGCAGTAAATAAACAGAACAGACAGAAACTGAAAGAACAAATGCAGACTGAAATCCCAGGATGAGTTTTATGTATTTTTGTGAAAAAAGCTAAGCTTGTTCTTTCTATTTTGAACTGGAATGGCAAATTTAATTGAATGTAGATTTAAGATTGTTACTTGGTACAGGGATATTTTTGGCACATTGTGCTGTGCACTAAGGGGTGGTTGACATGGGAGGAGGGAACGCTTGGGCTTTGCTGAAAAGGAAATTCAAAAGAAACAGAATACCAGGAGTCAGATTTCATGAAATAATAGCTGTGACAGAAATGGGGAAAGGCAAGACGGCACAGAAACCAAGAATGATTTCTTCTTGGCTCAAAGAAAAAAGAGACAGAAGAAGACAAATATATCAGGGCAATAACAAATGTGCCATTGTGTAGGCAATTTAACTCACACACAGTGTAGTTGGAAGCAAATATTGCCTCTGTGAAATTATTATTGTGAGCTGGGCTTGGCCGGTTAGACACGAAATCTGACTTAGATTTCTTTGACTATAGTGCAGCATGCTGCTGGACCGTTCCTCTGTTTCCTTTCTTCCAGGATTTTCTAGAGGGAAATTATTTTTTTCCTCTTTGTCAAGAGAGAGTTCAAGCCAAGCGTGGCATCCTGGATCAGGTCCATGTGCCTGTGGCCTCTGTGTTTCATGGTGACCTGCCAAGGAGTCTGTGCCAGAGGGAGGAACTAACTGCAAACCAGCACTGCTGTCTTATGCTAGGCCTTCAGGCTGCAGGTCAAAGGGCTACTGGCTGGAGCTGTCAACTCTGTTCGGCTTCTTAGACCAAGCACACACACAGAGGCACACAATATACATGCACGAGTGGTCAAGCTCACATCGACATACAAACACATCAGCACAGTGAGTGCTCTCTTGCATGCTCATGGATGGACTGGAGTGGGGAGTTGTCCATTTTGGCTTTAATTGTGTTGTTCTATGCATTAGCCCAGGGCTCATTATGGGCTTATACAGGGCGTGGGTGGATGAGGATGCATGCATGAAGCAGTGACAGCGGGCTTTTAGTGGACAGATGAGAAGGTGGAGGGCCTCTTCAGCTCGGGCAGTGCTCCTCTATCTCGTGTGGAGTGGCCATGGACTGCTCTTACTACACCGTTCAGGTTGATCACTGCCAGCCCTTACTTTACCCATTCTAAACAATGGCTTTTGTTAGTAGTGATGACTCCTTTGAAGTACATAATTTGGAGTACATTAGTGACAGATACAGCAGTGTTTTCACACCAGTGCACCCAGTGTCCCGCATGCAAGTATGTATACTTACATGTGCATATGAATGAAACAGTGTGCGATTCAGAGTATATAGCCTAGTTGGTGAATGGATGTCATGCTTCATCTGTTCCTAGAAGTTATTTTATTTTCTTTCTCATTACAGAGGTTATTACGAAAAAGAAAAAAATGCGCTTTGGTTCAAGAAGCTAAATTTTCATGGATTGTATCATAGAGTGGATCTGTACCTGTGTGTGCTGGCACACCACAGTTGTGTTTTTCTGAATCAGAGAAAACACAAGAAGAGGTCAAATGATTTGCACAGAATCATATTTGTATATTATAACAGTGATAATCACCATCTGGCCAAGTAATAACTGTCATCCTTGGAAGGAGTACACAGTGAAGACTCGGAAACATAAATGTTTGACAAATACACATAAAGCATGTTTTCTTGGCAACTTACTTGCAACCCAAAATGTGTAACTGGGAGTGGGCCAAGTAAATATTCACTCATTTTAGTGCAGAGTTCAAACGGGTTTGTAGGCTTTGTCAGAATGTACACTGACTTAAAATGAATTTGCTCTATGTAGGCTGCTGCCAAGAAAAGGTTTAGTTTGTGCCATTAACTCATTTAGATTCCCCTTTGCTAAGCTTGAGGCAAAATATTATTCTGTTCTACATATTTAACAGTTTTCAAGCATGTAAAATTTGTGTTGAGAGTGGAGAACACATCCAAATTTGGATATGGATCTGCCTTACATTTTAAGCTGAAATTCTTTTCTCAGTCATTTTGCTTACAGTGTAAACAGGTCACCACTGATAACCAGCACCAACCACTGAGAACTGATTACGTAGCTGCAGTGTCTAAATTCAGGCTGCATTCAGCCTAAAAATGTTACCTTTGACCCCAAGCATCCTTGAAATGAAACATTTTAAGAAACTGCAGACATTGCAAGGCTGTGATTCAGTCATTAACAGGAAATGACTGCTTTTCCTTTCTTTATGCAAAACTGTATGGCTAGAAAGCAGGGCATGCAGTAAAATGTATGTATGTATGAGATTTGGCGAGGCAAAGATCCCCAGAGAGATCATTACTCATCACCATGCAGAGACATACTGTATGGCCTTGTCTGTCACCACTGAGGGAAGATGCACTTCGGTGACTAGTTCATTCCCCAGTGGCTGCTAAAGTATCACGCTTAGGTAGAGTAAACCACTGTGATGTACAGTAGGAAAGTCATTATTCTAACGCCGTGTGGTGATGGTGTGTAGTTAAGGAGGCATAGTAAAATAGATGGTGACAGATAGAGGGTCAGACACCGGGACAGTAAGGGCAACACTGCCGGGTTTTTAGCCACATGATGACAGAGCTGACGCTGGAACAGCGTCTGGCATGTTTGGGATGTCTCTGTTTACTAGTCAAGGTTTCCACTCACTTAACTTTGCTGTAGCCTTGTCAAGAGGTAAGGTGTCCACTTTAGCACCAGTCAATCACAGTGTTACACCCCCTTGCTCTCTAGAGTCTGCTCCTTTTTTTTTCCGCTCCGACATCTTCCCAATAGTTGTGCTACTAATCCCACAGGATGAAAATGAGAAAGTAGGGGAGAGGAATGAACAGTGGGAATGTGATTTATAGAGAAAAAGCTAACCAGTACAGCAGTAAAAGAGAAAAAAAAAACAGAAACAAAAACAAAACAAAGAAAAGGAAAGGAAAAAAAATTATGAAATAGGGATGGAAGCAGCTAGATGCAGAGGAAAAAAAATTGCCATCAGTTACCTCTGAATTATTCATTGGTTCTTCATAATCTAAAAAACCCACTGCTTTTTATGATGACATATTTCACAGCTGGTTTATGCTGAGGAGGCCTGTTAGACATCGGACTGAGGGAAGAGATAGATAGATGCGCCTCAGGAAAGAAATGTAACGTTCTGTCTGTCTGTCTGTCTGTCTGTCTGGTGTTTTCCCTACCCAGCCCAAACATACAGTGCTCTCAGGCCATTTTCCATGATTTGTCTCTCCCCACATGTATATTTTCACTGTCTCTGTTTTGGCAAATTTGGCAGATCAGACCGCAGTGGATGGGTATCGTAGCATGTACCCCCTTTAGACATCCTAGAAATTTTTGCTTCGTGTACGTCTCATGTGAACACCTTGTCTGATGTGGAATGGCTGGTCAACCAAACACTTGAATGTCCTTAAAAGCTCCCGTCGACTCATCTCAAAGCTGTCTCTCATCGCAAAGGCTGTGTGGTGAAACCACAGAGTGATGCGTGTGATAAAAGAGGGCTTGGGGTATTGAGCTCACATCCATCGCCACTTCAAAGACCAGCAGAATCTATAGGAGCATTTGCTATTGTCTGTTTTGCAGGTGTGCTGCCTCCCACGGGCTCTGGAGGTCCTAGAAAACCACAGAGCACCGCAGAGAGGGCTTGCTGAGATGCTATCTCTCTTCCAGATACAGACAACATCATGGGGACTCAGACAATAGAAGGCATGTGGACTCTGGTACGGGGGTGGGGGGTTGTAATCAGTGCTAAACTTTGTGGGCAGATCCAGTTGGTTCAGGCGAATGTGATGTTTTGTTTTTAGTCAAGTTAAAATATGTGCAGTGTTTCGCAGAGTTTTTCTTCCAACATAATGTGACCCGGGTGTGCCAGTTTAATCCCACATTCCAAAAAGGATTCAAATCAGGTGGAATGAAGACTGTAATTGCTGGTTGAGTGTCTGGCTATCTGTGTGCTGCCAGGATGGAACTACACAATGTTTTTGTCTTTTGAGAAGGTCATTGCGTCAGTTAAAGCAATCGTCAGAAATTTTTACCATCACAACTTGTCTAATGTACACAGTTGATTGGAAAGGAGATGCAATGGGACTGACTCCACCATCAACATCATACCTCTCTTGCTTTGGCATGTTTGCGGTTGTGCATGACAGAGCACTCTGTGCTTCTTTTGCTAGTGTTTTTGTTGGGACATTATGTGTATGACACACTGGGGTATGTCCAGTCCCTACAATTCACTTCAAAGAATATAGCTCTGTGCTCACTGGAAACAGAGAGGGAACATTTTTTTTTATGTTGCCCATATGGCCTGTGCTCTTAGGCAGGTCTCGCCCGCATGACGTGAACTGCTCTGTT
Source organism: Toxotes lorentzi (assembly GCA_037833715.1). Lineage (NCBI taxonomy): Eukaryota > Metazoa > Chordata > Actinopteri > Toxotidae > Toxotes > Toxotes lorentzi. The sequence goes on from JBBMJY010000026.1 coordinate 5,901,429, forward strand.
TTATTTTACTCTTCTCCACAACAAACTCAGCACCCTCATCTGCTCCTCCAGAGGGCAACAAGCCCCATCACATCCTGGCCCTGATTTGTTTTTTCCCCTTTGTTGAGCACAATGTAGCTTTTTAACTGCACGCTCTCTTATCATGGTTTTGTTGGCATATTTGGGCCTGGCAGAAACTAAACATGGATTCATTGGATTTGCTAGCAGGGGGGGCTGTGCCATTATTTTGTTGTAAGTTGTCTCCCCATGTGAGGCACGTCTTATCTCAGGACAGCTGGGAAGAGGGAGAGTTTATCTGTTCACTGAGTTCTGACCTCTCTGTGCTGGGGATGTTCAGTTTGTTGAACAGATACTGAGGGAGAGGATGATGGCTGTGGGGGCTTCTTCCCCCTGCTTGTTTATCTCATACTTTCTTTCTCTCTCTCTCTGTGTCTGCCAGGGGACAGTTTGTTTGCTGGCACAGAGGAGTGTTTTATGTTTGCTTTCACGCTTGCTTGTTTCACGGCCTAGCTCTGCTGCACTGTGAGTGCAGTGAACTGACTGGGTCAGCAGGTGCTAATGAGATGTACCACTGATCACACAACTCAGCAGCTCTTAACACACTGCTGTGTGTGTACACACGGCTGCAGACCTCAAACGTGCACTGAACCTGTCACTCCCTCAAACCTGTGTGTGGAACCTGTATGCAAACACACAGCGCCATCTCAGCCAAGCATCCAGCAGCCAAGTCCTCTGAGACATTATACTGTATGTGTCATTATACTGAAGGTCTCACTAAATCATATTTCACTTTGTGTGTTTTGAAATAATCCAGACTGGCAGGGTTTAAACTGTCCTGCATGAGCTCTTATTTTACCTTGTTGTGCCTCTTTCATAGCCTGATTTCTACTGCACACCCAAATTGTTGCTCTAGCAGTCCAGATCTCTCATGCATCCCTGCATCCCCCTTTGGCTGGAAAACTCAAAACATCTGCCCCCAACCCTCCAATACTTCTCTATATTTTTGCCCTGCATTCCCTTATCCTCCAAATCATCCAGCCTCTTTCCTCTATTTCTTAAATTTCCTCTCCCCCTTGCTCTTTGCCCCTCTTCTGCTCCAGATGGGCTCCTCTTTTCCTTTCAGAGTAATCTGTCTACGATGCACCGGGGCTTTGGGCTGACCACATGCCTTTGGATGTTGGGAATGTTGAGTAGGATTTTTTTTTTTTTTTTTTTTTTTTTTTTTTTTTGAAGGGGGGAACCAGAGGTTTCTTTTTCCGGTGGAGATCGAAAAAACGTCGGGCGAGGAAAAAAGTTCCTTTCCTTTTTCC
>JBBMJY010000026.1:5902838-5948469 GCA_037833715.1 Toxotes lorentzi
TTTACGAGGCACCGGGGCTTTGGGTTGACCACAGGCCTTTGGAGGTTGGGAAGGTTGGGGGGGGTTTTTTTTTTTTTTTTTTTTTTTTTTTTTTTGAAGGGGTGAACTGGAGGTTGCTGCTTCCGGTGGTTGTCCCTGGAGACACCTGCTCAGCAAAAGAGTGCAGTAGAGGAGGAGAGGGGAAGAGAAAAGATTGGTGTTCAATAAAGATCGAAATAAATAACTTTTATCAGAATAAAAAATAGCATTCCTACTTACACACACTTTTACAGATCAGATTGGGCAAGAGAGAAATGAAAAGGAGAAAGGAAAATAGGAGGTACAACCAGGAGGATAAGTTGTCCTTATTACAAGAAAATTTTATACTTCACCAGGGCTTCTCTTGTTCCCAAGAGGATTAACTGCCAGAGGAAGCTTCTTCGATGTGATTAGGTGTTCATATTTTAATTTTTCAGGTGTCAGTGTTTTGAAGACATATTACAAGAGAGAGCCTGCCGGGGATGGGATAGAAAAGAAATGAGACCAGATTGTAATATTCTCTATTAATGTCACCCGGTAAAGCCAGCAATTGTCCATCATCTCTTGGTAATTCTTCAATCACGCCTTCTGTATTTATTATATGTCATCCTCATGGCAATCAATAGATGCACTGACAGTATCACCTGCTAATTCAATTTGAATTACTTGTCACAGTATACAGGCATGCGAACATTAGAATACTTGTGTTCAAATGGTTTTTATCAGACATGATTGTGTGAGTTAGCTGTTTTTTGTCGGACAGAATTTTTTTGGCTTATGAATTAGATTGAAAAAACATAATGGGGGAAGACTCTGCCTGTGGTTTTTGAAAGATGAACTTTGTGAAAGCATTGCCAAGGATAAAAAAGATGAGGAAGACAGACTTTGAACTGAACAGGCAGAGTCAAAGCTGAAGCAGAAACACAATTAAGAAACCAAAATCATCACGTAAAATATCTTCAGACAAAATGCACTTCCACAGTCTGCTGGATTCATGGGGCTAGTCTCCACACAAAAGGCACACAATACCTCACCGGAGGAAAAAGTTTCTCTCCCACCTCTATAAATCTAGCAGATATTTTAGAGTCCACTGTGAGTAGAGTTGGTGCAGTAGCCTTAAATTTCCCTTGCTGCTGGGCTTGGCTTTGTACTCTGGGGAGAGGGATCATAAATCACCTCACCAGGATGTTTCAGCCATGTTAACAGTAGCAAAGTATCCCATAAAACAAAAGAGAAAAACTATGAAGGTACTTTTTCTTTTGTCTGTGCTCCATCTAATGAAAACGTAAAGATGGAAAATCCAGGGCTTAACATCAGTCTTGAAACCCTACACAGTGTCAATTTCACAGGGATCAGGGTAATTTCTGGCACACTTACAAAACTTTCTCCTTGGCATCAGCCATGCTCAATATTGCATGTTGGACAACTTGACAAGTGTAGTGAAAAGCTATAGCACCAAAGTGTTTGGCAGTGATCATGTGATAGACAAGTGCTAAAGATGAAATTTCAGCTCTCTATGTCTTACTGGCACACTATCTCTGACAGCATTCCCTCGCTCCGTTCCTTTCAGTATCTCTTCCCACTGTAACAGATCCCCTCTTAGATAGGGATATGGACATCTTTTCATCTTCTCGTGGTCCATCTGGGAGAGTTTAGGGTCCATGTGGAAACCATTGAAATGGGGACGGCAACTGATCAGAGAAAGATGTGCCCCTCTGGAGCTGCAGCACATGTTTGGATCCCAGTTCCCTTATTTGCTTTGTCTCACCCTCTTTAACATTCCTGTGCCCTATATCTCTGGAGGACCCCCCCACCTCCACACTTTTACTTAACCTGTACAACCCTTTCCCCTCTTTGTCCTCCTTCCTTCTCTCTCTCCCTGTCTCCCCTGTGCCTGGTAAAGTGATTGGTGAGGGATCAGCATGGTGGAAATGAAAGTGGCCATGACGAAAGGCGACGGGATCTGCTGTAACATTACACTGGATCCCCCTTGTGTTTTTTCCTTCCCCATTTTCCTCTGTGCCCGCCTGTTTCCCTCCACACAGCCGCTATCATGTTACCTTTTTCCAGTCACCTCCACAACAGCCGCTGATGTAATCCAAGTTTATGGTCCTGTCCCAACCAAGACACACTGTTCTCCACAACAATCACTTACTCCTACCGTTTCCTAAACCTCCATCAAATTAGACTTTCATAGGAAACTAAGCGTATTAGGCTAAGATTTCCATTATACCAATTTAAGATGAAAGGGAGACTTCTGCTTTGAATTAGTTTGTTTGACAGATGCTACAGAGACATCCGCACACTGCATGTCCACTGGATCTCATTAAGCATGCATTAATAAGGCGTAGCCCAAACAGACTGGCAGCATAGTCAGTAGAGAGGACTAAAACACAAGCAAACACACCTGCCTGCACGAGTGCTCACGCGAACATACTGGACTCACCACTGGAAAGTCCAACTGACCAAAGGGACAAGCAGGAGCTATATAATGTTTGTGATTTCCATTTTTTCTGACATGAAGCCAAGCCAGATCCTCAGTATAGATGGTCTTTTCTCCAGCTCCACACCGGGATCTCTGTCCTGCTGCCTTGGTCCTGTCTGCACAGCACCACTACAGAATAATACTCTATCAGTCTCTGTTATTTGTGGATAATATTTCTTTGTTTTGGGAGGATGAGCAAGAGATTGCGGAGCATCCTGTTATCTGGTCATGAGATCTCAGGCTAATAGAGAAGTGAGAAGATCTGCAGCTGATGTATGTGCTCCAAACTGTTCAGATGAGGGTAAGCAGCAGGTCAAATGGCACACTGCAGGAAAGCGTGCTGTGTTTATTGATGTAATTTCTCTGATGGTGAGAGTTAGCTAGCTGACAGGCTCCTCTTACAGTTCTCCTTCCTGCCCAAGATCATGAGCGATCCACCCTGTGCAAATGAGCCCATATCATTGCGTCTCACATCAAATTAGGAGCATTTGTGATGACTGTGCTGCCTGACTGGTGCTAACTCATTTATCCATTCCTGTATCTTCCTTCTACCTCCTTTATTCTCTCTTCTTCTCAGACATGGTCCACAGGTGAACACATAAACAAACATGAAGATGTTTTAATTTTTTTTTTTTTTTTTTTAAAAACAGACAACCTCACATATTTTAGTTGCATCATTCCCCCACAGTCTACTAATATTCAAGAGTCCCATGGCTGGTCTTGGTCAGGTCGGAGGAGGTCCAGGGAGAGGGCCAGTTGGGCTCCAGGGGCCAGGAATGTTAATTGGGAAGATTGTTTTAATAAGGCCCTCATCTTTGCAGATGCTGGGAGAAGGTTAGCCAGTGGGGCCACACAGACGGGAGGGCAGCTCACAGTGAGATACTGTCAGCAAACATAACTGACGCAATGTGAACTGAGCGGTGTATCACGTAACAGGATTTAGGCACAAGTGGATAAAGATATTCCGGGGCTCTTGGCGTATTTACGCTTGCTTTTCTGGAGGTAAAGGGATTTACTGTAATGAGCATTTTATGGTGACAAATCTGCGATCTGCATATTCTCACCAGTTCTGTTGTGTTAAATCCTATTACACTGTGAAAACTCAGACCAGCTAGCCCCATTTAGTAAAGCTGAACACAGGCAGAGAAGAGAGAACAACAGTGAGAAAAGAGTGAGAACTGTAGAGGCAAAAAGAAAAGAGTTCATATAGGGTCAGTCGTCCCAAATTTAAATATACATATGTATATCCATGCAGATAGCTGTTTGTATTTGGCCATCTTTTGAGGTATCCATCTCTGAAATTTCTGCGTCTACCCCACTATAACGGAAGTTCATTTTGTTTATGGTGCACTTAGCATGGAAGAATGGCATTTAAAACATCAACAGCAACATCTCTTTCCGGAATCAATGTCCCCATTACTCTGGATAATTTACAGAACACACCGTCAGCAGTTTTCATAGGAACCATTTCTTCAGTAAAATTTAGTTCCAATAGAAACATCTGCAGCAAGGTCCTTAAAGTTGTACACTTATTAGGACAACATCACCTCTGAATAACACACATGGCATGTCAAGAGATAGTTATAACCAAGTGGTGACATATAATAAAAGAACAAAAAAACAAAGAATGTTGTTTGGAATGTGGAGATTCATCATTTACTCACTGCAAAGTACAGTGATGACATTATTCTTCTTCTGCCTTCAAGATTTGCCTGGAACGACACAGCCACATTTCATTTTGTGTACATTGTGTTTGTTTCATTTAGATATTTGTATACAGGTAACAGTCTATTGACTGAACATAGTTCACAGGGGGAAGAAAGGCTACGAACAGATCCCTATTGCCTCAGTCTGTGTTTTGTATGAAAGGGAAAAAGTGACAGAGAATGAGAGAGCACACTGTACAGGTGTACATGTTTGTGTGTGTGATAGTGTTACATCTGCTCTTTTGTGACTCTTTGCAGAGAGCTTCAGGCTCGAGGCTGTACAGTGAGTGGTGAGAGCTAGGTTACTGAGGTTCTCAGTTTTTCCTCATCCCCTGGGAATAGGTGGTAGAGCTCCACCTATAGACACGACTTCCAACACTGAAGACAGGCTTTACTCATGCAGCTTATACCTTTGTACCTAAAGCCAGAGCCCAGTCCCAACCTGCTGCCAAACTAGGGCATATCATAAACATGGGTCTTTAAGTACTGGTCATTAAAATATCTTTTGCAACGAGCGTCATGCAAATGGAGGGAATTCTTTACTTAGAAAATATGTTGATTTACCTGTTTCTCCCACCTTTATCTCCCTTATTATTATTTTACTGCAGTGTGAAACACCTGAAACACCATTTGAGAATGGAAACAAAAATGAATTCTCTTGCCATCAGCCCTGTGCTGTTTAAGTGGAATATTTTATTTAGCTTGACCAGCCCGTAATGATAAAAGTATATATGTCTGAGCGCATTTAGCAACCACAATACTTGATGCTGTATTTCCACCAAAGGTAAGGGGCTCTCCCTGAGAATCAAAACAGCCTTGAAATCACTTTCATATGCAGATAGTGTGTGTACGGGCTGATCTGTCAGGTTCTGACATATCCACAAATGGCTCATTGATGTTTTTCAATCATTAAATTTAAATGTGATAATCCCATGCAGATGTTTATTACACAGTTTGCATTGTGGCAGTGGGTGTTCCTGTCAGGAATTTATGGGATTTGTATTTTTTTCCTTTTTATAACGTTCTTGGACAGAGACAGAGTGGTTCTTAAACTGTGTTTTTTTTCTCCGACATTCTTACCCGTGCAGCCCCGACACTAGAAACACTCTTTACTTTAGTCCAACTCCTGCTTGCCCAGCACTCCAATCAAACAGGCACTGTTTATTGAACTATGAGGTGCCAAGTCACTCACTCACTCAGTCACTCACACAAACCTGCCTCCCCGCTGACCTCTGTGCCTTTTGCCGTGTTCGCCAAACGCCATCTCTCTCTCCAAGCCTGACGAGAAGACTTATGACCATTTAAACAAACACAGGCACTCAATGGCCTCTCTGTCTGTGCGGCTGTGTGGCAGGGTTTCCTTTATGTGGTCTATGTAAGTGCCCCTGTCTGTGCCTGTGTGTGTGCACATGTTTGTGTTTCTTTATGTACAGACATAATTGCAGTTGGATACTAATGCACATGAGGTCTACATGTGTTTGTTGGAGAGTGTAACGCACAGGATGAAGCGCTGAGACTGAACCCTCTACACTCGGCTCCCTGCAGCCTCACTGGGCCGCAACGAGGGCAGACATGCCTTCTGCTGTGCCACTGAAAGGTCCGCAAAGCCATCTGTCCTGGCTGCTAGTGCCAGGTATGCACTGTAATCACCTGGCACAGCACAGTGTAAACGCCATTACCCCCCTTGCCCTACCCCTGCTTAACTCAACACACACACACACACACACATCAGCGGGGCCAGCCTGATTCATTTCCCTACATGGCGTGGTTTACATTTGTATCTGTATATCTCTATAGTTAATAGCACATGTGCTTCTCATTCTTTGGATGCTGATCAAAACACAGTGTCACGCTCTCATCTGATCTCCAACTGTCTTCAAATGATTTTCAAACATAGTGTTTCTCCAGTTATTTCAGTTTATATACCAGCGCAAGTAAGACAAGTTGAGCAAACATGTTGACAGGCACATATTGTGTATGCTTGTGTTTTGTTTATTTATCAGTGGACTAACATAGTTTATTTAGGTTCTGAATGTTTATAATAGTTAATCAAGGGATCCTTTCTTAGTTCACTGACCTGAACTCACATTTGAGTGTAAAGGATGACCTCATGGCATTCAAGATGTGCAGGTGCAAACCCTAAAGGCCAGTTGGATAATAGTCGGTCTGCTCTTGTTGACATATTTACGGGTGTCCACAAGGTATCTTGCGGTCAACCAGGCACTTAGGCTGTCAAGGGTTTTTAACCAATGTGACTGCAGATGTGACCTCATACTGAATGTCACGGTTGTCTAGAAAGCTGCTATTATTTTCAAAATGATTTATCAATACAGCATTTTTAAATAAATGTGAAATCTCTAAATGAAATCCTAAAATAACTATTATTTACAACTTTCCTGTTTGTCAGTTTTATCTCGGTATTGGTCTTTGTATACATAACTGTGAAGTTTATATCTATAATCACCTATACCAGACAATAGTATGGGCATGCTCAGTGAAGCTTGCGTGATGCAGGATAGGATAGAGTGTCTGCAGGGTGGGCAAGAGGACATGAGCTCAGAGCCTAAGAACGAGAGCCAGATTGAGAGAGAGAGGGGAGTCTGCCATGTCCAATCTGATCTCCCTGATGGTGGGGTCATGGCGGAGCAAGGGAATGAGAAGGAGGAGGGGGAAAGGAGGGAGGAAGCAATTCTCCAGGGTAAAGTAGAAGTCCTGTTATCTCTTCACACCCAACTACAGATTTGTGCAGTGCAAACACACACACACACACACACACACACACACACTGTATGCACGCCGCTGGCAAATTATCCACCTTCAACAGCCTTTGCAATAGAGTGCCATGGGTTAACACACCATTGCTATGAGTATGTCTTTGATGTAACCTGCTCAATGTGTGTGAGCTGAGAGAGAGGTAAGATAAGGGAGTCAAATGCTGAGAGGGGAGAGAGAAATTTAGAGACAAAGTGGGAGGTACAGAGAGAGAGAGAGAGAGAGAGAGAGTGTTTGTCCCACAGGACAGAACTGGAGGCAAGGTGAAGAGCATCAATATGGAAGGGCTTAGCAAACAACATAGCTGCACTGCAAATAAGGCAAATTTTTGCTCATGGCACAAACAACACTCTTGAAGGGGCAGAGGAATTATGTTGTACAGAAAGTACAAATGCATTGGAGGGGAGCTCATCCAGTGTAAGCTCTGCTTTAATACACATAAATCTGTCATTTGACCAGAATGGGGCAAATTTTAATATGATTCAGCTACTGTGAATATGTGACAGTTTTCTTTACATGTGAAATATAATTGATACATCCATGCTTTGACCTGTTTCTTATTCCTTTAATAATATTTTGCTCTTATTCAGACAAATAACTTGTCCTGTCACTGCTTCATAGTGTTGAGCTAAATAAAATTAATTGGAGAGAACGACCAATCCTACTGTAGCGTGGACTGGAAGCAGTTATATATAACCAAGAACATCTGGGGCTGCTTAGCCATTGGATATCTTCTCAGTATTCATTGTACTGTCCAATCATCGCTACATTATATCCTCACGTAATATTTGACAATGCTTGACCCCTGATAGCCTGACATTGTGGCAGCTTGTGAAGAAAATAGAGCAAAGTTGTCCTGCTTAAAAGAAGCAGAACTACCTTCAGGAAACTTGTAGAACAGGAAAAAAATGAAAAGGATTTTTTTTTCTGTTTCTACTGTTTCCCCTTGCTTTAGTTCTTTTTCACTGTTGTTATCATTCATTCTGCTTCCCTTATGGGACTAGCCATGTCCATTCTGTTTCAAGGAAAAATCCAAAGCCAAAGGCGAGACCCATGCTGTGCTCTGTGTCTCTGCAGGATTGACTCCGGGTGCCTTCTGATAAATCTTTAATTCCCTATGGGTCTGTTTTTGTATCCTTCCAAAGATTTGCAGGGAAGCTTGTTGTACTTGGTTTAATTTCCTCAGAACAAAGCTCATCTGATCTTCCCACCCAGACTTGTGTGTGGCATTAAGTCTTCATTTTCATTAATGTTGGAGGGGCAGCACGGGAATCTCATTTTAATTTGACATTTAAACATCTGTTTTCAATTTCCTGAGGCAAAGATTGCATGTGCATGCATGCGTGTGCATGCGTGTGTGATTGTGTGGGTGGACAGGGGATAGTTTGTGGGGGTGATGAACCTGGGAGTTCTCAGAGCTGAGAGTAGCCATTTCAGCTGACCTTTAAAGGAGGGTTTGGGTGTATGAAATGATGGCAGCTAATTGCGTTAGCCTCAGCATAGCTCCAATTTGCTACTGTGGACCTGGGGACCAATTTATCATACAGTACAGCAGAGTGTGGTTAGACTTGGCTTGGCAGGGCCCAACAGATGTTTGCCACTGCAAACTAAACCTCTGCTTTGATAGATCTGGTTGTCTTATGCAGTCAGATGTTTGTCTTACAGTGAAAAATGTCAGCCAGATGAGATGTGACGTGTTTTGTTGCCTTCTGAAAAGAAGAAAAGAAGAAATGCAATGCAGAACAGATCCTGTTACCTCGACAAAGTATATTGATATCTGTCCAGGCCCGGATATTCACTCTGTTTCATCCCATCATCAGCATATTTGAGCAAATCCAGGACGGACAAAGAGGCGTCTTCATGCTGGGACCTGTGACTTTGGCCCATTTCCACATATTAAGCCACAAACTGAAAATCTCTCTGTACACACAAACACACACGCATTGAGTTTGGCCTCCCTGTTAATAGCGAAGGAAATATTATCTGCTAGGGGACAGCTGCAGGCTCACCAGAGAGAGACAGAATGGTAGAGTAGGCTCATTATCCCAAACACAGACCACGCCACACATGCGCACGCACACACAGACATGCACATGCACACACACGCACTTTCAGGACAGCACACAGTCAGAGAGCCTCTCTATCCCATTTTTTCACCCACTTCTGGGTCCCAGAATAGGAACAGTGAGGGAGTCAGGCGAGCAGGGTCTTATGCAGTATATATACAGGAAGGAGGAACGCTGCATACCTTATTTAAATCACAGGGGCCAGAGGCAACCAATTCCACCACAGCGCCGGATCTGACAGGGCTTCTGGCGGAAGAGTTGGGGCTTTGTACCCCATCCAGATCTGGTTCCGTCTGTCTGTCTGACAGACTGTCTGGCTGCCCCAGTCTCCCTGTTGCTCACTCTGCCTCTATCCCAAAGGATTTTGTTTTCCACTGCGCAGATGTTCAGGGCTGTCTGCTGCGCTGCACTCAGCTGTGTTTATAACAAAGAGGTGTTGGTTTGGAGGAGGAGAGCGGGCAGCGAGGTGGGGGAGTGAGTGCTGTTGAGGAGGGGTGGAGGTCACTGCGCTGTTGGTGTAAACACTGGATGATGCCAGCTCTCCCTCTGGACTCCAGCAAGTCAATATAGCATCCCTTTTTTCCTCTTTTCCTCCACACACTTCCCTTTTTATTGTCCAGAGGGACATGGATCTGCATGTTAGCTGAAAGAGTTACAGTGAGGCCAGCAGGGGAGGAAGAGACCCACTGTGAGGAGATGAGGTGCACTTAATGTCACGGTTAAAGTTACTGAGCTCACTCACCCAAGCATTACTTACAGGCTCTGCATTAGCCATGCAAGAAAAACATTAGTTCTCTCACACGCTCCTCACTTAGTTTAGTTCTTAAGTGTACAAACGCCATCATTATCATTGATGCAGGATGTTTACACGTTTATACTTACTTAAGAAAAACAAGAAGGAGAGATTTCTGAACATAAAAAAGTGCAGTTTTTTAATTAATAGTCTGAGCCAAGGCTGGTTACAGCAGCTGCAGTGTTTGACTCACCTTGATACTCAAGGCTAACTTTTACAATAAGGCTCTTCAGAAACAGGCTGACCTTGCTGATTCAAATAGATACAGTCTTTCTTCAGATGGAACTGGTGCTCTAATGGATCGGATGTTTAGTGTTTACATTTGCATTCCGGGATGACTGTATCTGCTTTTAACCGTACCAAATGAGCTCACTCACCACACAGCTGCACTCCTGAGTTTGGGTTGGATCAGAGTGAGTGTAGACAATCATCTGTGTACAGCAAAATGTGCATATCTCTGTAGATGTATGCCTCCTCCTCATTGGCGGCGACAGCCTATGAGTCACAAAATATGTGACGAATCCTTTTGCTTTGTTTCTAATAAATACTGTTCCTATGCTTTAGAACTGAGACAAGATAATGTTACACAGCAACAGACGAAGGTGTGGGTATGATAATGAAGCAAAAGACTAGGGAAGCTATTACCACCCATCTTCCTCTAAAGTCAGGTTCCTACAGTTGTATTGGATTCCCTCTCCATGTTAGAAGAAGCAGAGAGCAGTATCTAACAGAAACGGCTTAAAGGGTTTAGTCAGGACTTTGTTGGCTGTCAGTAGGTGAGGGGTCCTGGGGTGAGCCTTACTTTGATCTGTGACTGAGGTGACTTTAGAGCAAACTGAGGAGCGTGAGACAATAGACGGCAAAAGCTCAATTTTACCCCCAAAACACAGACAAAATAACTCACAGGAATACATTCACACTGCACCCACCACTCATACGTGTGTGGCCTGAATTGCAGGCTGAAATTTACAAGCGCTGTTTTCATATGTTTTTATATGTATATGCAGTGGATCTGGGGAAATGATTACTGGCACGCTGTCTGCAGAAGTGAGCTTGTTGCTTTTTCATTACTTTCTCCCCCCTCAATAAACCCCCAGTTTATCTTGAACCATCAGATATGGAGTCCCTAGATATGCTGTTCCTCTGCCCCTCAGAAAATAGATATGCATTGATCTGTTTAGTTGCATCTACCAGTTAGTAATGATATTGATGTGATATTCTGATAAGGCAGAGAGGCTCAGACTAATGATTTTAGGGGAGGCAGGTTTTGTAATTTTGCATTCAGCCCGAAATGAAAATCAGAATTGCTCAGTTAATCTCTTTAAACCTTCCCATATATTCAGTATCACATTTAGACTTGGGAATGAGAAGCTGTGGACCTCTAATGTCCGAATAATGAAAATCCATGGCTGCGTCATCTTTTTTACACCACCTTTACGAGGGAGAATCAATGCAAATAAGAATCATATTCTACCATCTTTCTCACCAAGGCAGCAATGGTAGATTGGATCTAATAGTAGAGTTTAATCTATGTCAAGGTAACATGGGTGTATGAGCGTGGGAGATGTAAATACAGAGTGTCAGGGAGAGATGAAGAAGTGATGATGAAGAGGTGAGGATCCGTGTGTACTGACGTGTGCGTGTCTCATTGTCTGTAGTTCTGGTTGCTTTGGTCAACAAAGACGAAGGTCATTGCTACTATGCAAAAATATGCGTTCATCATAGCTGTGTACAAAGCAGGCCATTAGAAATAGCAACTGTATAAGCCTAGTAAATACGGTAGTATAAACCATATACACCTTTTTTTAATTAGTCAATACTGCATGCTGTGAATGAATTTTGATGGGGTTGTTGTAATTTTCATTGTGGGTTAGGTGTGGTAAATCAATAATGATATGTGGCCAACGTTTTGTCATTTGTGCAGAACTAATAATGTGTGTCAAAACACCTTGACTGCTGTTTTACTAGCTGCCTTTGGTTTTATGAATGTAGCAACAACTTTAGGTGTTTTTTTTTTTTTTTTAAATTGTAATCATCTGCCTCTGTAACTGTCCCCTTGCTGTATTTTTCCTAAAGGAAGACATGCAGTGTTAATATTTGCTTTTTTCCCTCTTTCTGTTTTCTTGCAGTTCTACGTGATGACTTCAGACAAAACCCTGCAGATGTGATCGTTGCAGCAGGAGAGCCAGCGGTTCTGGAGTGTCAACCTCCACGTGGACATCCTGAACCCACCATATCATGGAAAAAAGATGGAACAAACATTGACGACCGAGATGAGAGGATCACTGTAAGTAGACTTCCTTTTTTCTGAAAATTGCAGTGACTTTAACATTGTTATTGCTGACACATAGCCTAATTTACTGGTGCCTGGAAACTGCTTTGTATATAAGGAAGATGTGTTTAAATATATGAGACGACTCAGTGATGCAGGTCATTACCAACACCTCAGTGTTTGTTGAAAGACTGATTTGTTTGACTCATTATTAACATCCAGCAATTACCAAACCCAAAGAAGCCCATTTTGGTGGCCACAAACTTTAATGACTGAGGTATAGAATCAGTCTTGCTCCATTAGTCAGCAGCAGTGCATTGATTAGGGATGGCTTGCTGATGAAATCAACCAAGAGAAATGTAGCTCAGGAGAAAGAAATGAGCTGACCGGAATCAAAGAGGACAAAGTTGCTCTCAGCAGCAGCAGCAGCGCCTGCAGAATCCAAACAACTCTCTACATTTGATTTACAACCAAACCACCAATTATTCAGCTTTAATTAAAACAACACACAGCCAGCACTACTGTATCAATCAGCTCTACATGTTCTTACTTAAGATCTGTCTTGAATAACAGTTTCTCAAACTATTTCAGCCACGACTTTGTGTCCATAGTCATTTTCCTTAAGCTGGAAGAGACTTCTAGTCGTGTTTGGTTATACTGACTGACTCAGCACTCAGCTAGCACAAGCAGGTAGTGAGAAGGAAGTGGTTCATAGTGGGTCTGGATCCCATTTTCACATTTGACTGTTGGGGTTTTAATGTTCTGACTACACATTGTGCAGTTGTTGTAGTCATTTAGTTTGGTGCCCAAGGTCTGACGATGGCTAACTTTACAGTTCAGTCATGGAAAATCAAATCTTCCCCAGATAATAAATACAAGGTACTAATAAAGATGTTCCACTCGGTGTGCCTGTAGCATAGTACTGAAATCCAGCCTGGGCTAGTTGTGCTCAATACATTTTCATTACTGGGTAAGACAAAACAGTGATTTATTGCAGTTGGCTGTCCTCAGCAGACAACTGTACATGACTAAATACAGTTTTGCTCAGTGAAGGCCAGTTGAGGTTGGACACATTGAGCCCTTGTTTCTACCTCCTAAACAGTGCGAGTATTCTTCCTCTGTCTGTTTTTTTTTCTAAGCTCAGGCAGAAGATTAAGAGTGTGTGTCTGGCTGCTGAGCAGCATAATCGAAAGAAACAAGCGCATAATCTAGTTTATCATCATATCTGTGCCTGAGTTTAGTCAGTAGTCTCTGATAAGCACAAGACCTCTTCACCAGATAGTGAACTCTTGTGGCCTTGGACAAATTTACTGTCTGTCTTCTGTTTACACATTCCAATCATGCATGTGTTGTATATGTATGCTCAACTGACTACCTCTCTGTGGCCACTGTTGCATTGTGGATGGTATTTTGAACAAAACAGAAAATCTTCTCCAAAACTGACGTGAAAGATTATTCATTTTAGGGCTTAGATCTTCCATAACATGTTAAAAAAATGTATTTGTCTATTTCATTAATTAACCTTTTTAGTTTTTAGTTTTTTATCTAATGGCAAACTACTTCAAGTTGTTAACTGTGGAGTGTTAAAGGTGCGGTACGTTGAGGACAAAACATCCTTATATGGCTCTCACACACATGATGCCACCCATGATTATATTTTAGCCCCACTGAACACACACATACCCTATTTCTCTTGTTTATAAATCATTTCCACATAATATCATTTCTACTCCGCGCTTGGTGGAAGTGAAGATTTTTCACTGCTGTATATGTTCTTTTGTGCTCTGTTGGTTGAAATCCTCTGAGTAAACGCTGTGAACACTGCTGCTGTAACACAAGCTAAATGACTCAGAGTTGTGTCCTTGTAGCCTGTAGCAGTGTTGGACCTTCTGTGGAACTGAAAAAAGGGGTCTGGTAGATTTAACAGCTGGTGTTGCTCACTGTAAACTTCCTGTCAAGCACAAAACCTCACACTCTGAGTGTTCCCAAATGACCACTTTTAAAGTAGTGCTAGACATCATGTATGACCATCTTAGTATGTGTAATCAGTTGTGGTGATAGATGGGAGTCTGTACGGTGTCCTTTTGGCACCCATGTTACCAGATCAAGTTGTATTAGAAATAGGACAATCATGGGACAATGTCAAGAATTGGTTTACGGTACAGTAAATTTGGTCAGAGACTGTAAAAAAGGAAGCAGAGGGTAGAATCTTTATAATGTGATGAACAGCTGAGCTTGTCAAAGGGCCCCCTCATCCAGCCTGCATTGTTGTGTTTGGTTCAGTCAGTTCCTTCCACCATGAAACATGCTGGAACGTGCAGTCTCCTTGGTGATCGCTGGTGATCAGAGCGAGGTCCCTAACCACCCGCAGCCGTGCATTTCTCTCTGCACTGCACTTTACTGGGATGGGTCGGCTTGGCTTTGGTGGCTGCAACATAAAGAAGAGGGAGTGAACCTCAGAGAGAAAGACACATCAGAGGAAACCCTTCTGTTTTTCTATCTATTTTAGTCAGCTGTGTGTAAACACCAATGACATGCTGTGTGCCATCTCACATATATTCATGACTTCATGTGGGGTGGTTGTGAAAAGTTTCCCACTGAGCCATAAAAAGTGAGGTAGGTCTATTACCCTGTAATGCTGCTGTGCCGCTAGCAGCTGGCCCCGATTCCTCTCAACTTTGTCCATCAGGTCTTTCAGGAACAATGAGGGAAGGATAAATAAACAGAAAAAGGAAAAATGCCAGTATTTAAGCCCTGACCATTGTCTGTCTTTAGAGCAAGAGTCTGTCGGCGGCATCATAAATGGCCAAAATGCAGCACATTGTCCTCCCCCTTTTGTGCAATAGTTGTGGCTAATTATCAGCTTGGAAAATGAACTGCTGTGTGAATACCAACAGAGTGTATGCTGAATGGCGACTTTTGCATTATCAGCATTGCCAAATGACATGAGACAAAAGACAACAGGATAGTGCAATCTCCCTCTAATGCAAGGATAATGGTCAGATTGTTGGGGCTTTCAGCAGCCTGTGTGCTGTGCTGTGCTGTGTTGTCTGGAGAGGAAATGCATGTAGAGAAAAAGAGGACTGTTGCTGCATCCATTTACTTTAGCCAGCTCTCAGAGTCCCTGCTGCTCTGGCACTCCAAATATGCCTGTGGAGAATAGGAAACTGCCACAGACACACAGAGGTAAGAATATGGATAGAGTGGACGGGCCCTTAAGTGGATCCTCATGTTAAAGCCCTGTGGAACCAACAGTACGCCCCCCTCTTTCTCTGCTGCATGGTCTGCCCTGACCTTGGGCCTTTGTGAGTGTCACAGTGTTTTAGCTGTTAAGCCTTTCCTCAAACAAACAGTAACATAATGATACTTCAAACCCCTCCAGCACCACAGGGTACCCTAAATAAGCCAGCCTTCCACAGCCTCTTCATGTCCCCCTGCCTCCTGCTTTTTACCATGAATATTAAACAGGGGTGAAGGGCTGAGGAGTACCTCTGAACCAAAACAATGTGTCTAGTTGCAAAGTTGTCCTTCAAGGATCTTAGACTTCCCCTGGCTACTTTATAACAACTTTTGTTGGTCATGTGCATGTGATGAAAATGGGTATGTGCATTGCAGTGATGTAGATTTACTGAGACATGTCGTGCAAGTGAATACACATCTAGAAGGGCTTGCGTTTAACATGGTAGACACAGGGAAACAGATTTTAGCAATATTGTGTCAAGTTTCTGTCAGTGGCTCGATAATGAGGGTATTGATTACATGCTTGCAGGTGGTGGTCCTGGTCTTGCAGGCTGATGTGTGCATTTAAAACCTTAAGCTCCATCAAGAGATCATTGGTGCACCATGCTATTGTCTGTGTCTTCACTGACTGGCATGGTTGTCAGTTGGGAGAAGGGCTGAGGGGCCTGTGCTGGGGCCTGGGCTGCCTTTCTGACTGCCTGAGAACAAAGCACCTCCTCTGGCCTGTAATCAAAGCCCTGGGAAATAACAGACATGACATTCACCTAGACAAACACACATTCACTGCTGGGTGTGTGTGTGCTTTTCGTATGTGCTTAAATGTATGTTCACTTGCTCTCACTTGTAGTTGTATGCACACACAGAAAAAAAAATTCAAGAGACCTATTCTTTAAAACATTCCCCGCACAATAATAGACAAAACTGTCCACAAGTTCTTTGAGGCGACTGGAAAAGCGCTTTCGGTCCTGCAGTGCCTCAGGTGTTCCCTCAGGGACCTGTGGTTGTGTTGGCTTTTGAAAGTGTTCTTTGGCTTAGCTTACCCTGAGGAGGAGCAGGCTGACTGATAGTGATTTAGGCTTCAAGTGGAAGTTCAGTGGGAACAGCACAAAACTAGATATAAATAAAGTAGTCCAGTTGGTCTCTGTCTCTGTAAGCTCAGAGCAAAAACCTAATTAAAAAAACCATTATGCACCAAGCCATTATGTGTTTGTGAGTACATTTTATCATAGTGTTGTAATGGCCTTTTGGTAAGTAAATGCTCACAGGCATTCTTGAGAGCAATCAGGAAATGTTTTGTAATGTTTGAGCTATGCTGTTTTCTTTTTCTTTTCTTTTTTTGTATCAACCAAAGGCCCCCAGTGTCTCTCCTACTCTAATATTGCTGTTTTTGCTCTCCGTGTTCAGCCTCTCACCTCCTTTTCTATTCCCTCAGATACGTGGAGGAAAGCTGATGATCACAAATGCCCGGAAGACTGATGCTGGGAAGTATGTGTGTGTTGGCACAAACATGGTTGGAGAACGTGAAAGTGAAATAGCTGAACTTACAGTGCTCGGTAATTAACCCTTTTTCTTTCTTTTCTGTGCACACTCATACACACACATCCACACACATTTTTTTTTCTGTTTGTCTGCAGTGAGAAACAGAATCCAGATGTTAAGCTTTGATTGTCTCTCTGCCAGGGAACTAAATGGTGTCGCTGACCTTTATCATATAGAGTGTGAGATGACCTCCAATCTCACACCTTTCAATGAATCCCACACTGACCCCAGCAGCTTCTACCAGCTGCACCTTATTTCACCATGAGTGACCTCTGACCCTGATACTCTCCTGTGTCCCAAGCAGAGCATGCCCAGACTCTTTTTCACTTCCTCCACCTCCTCTTCTCAGAAACCTCTTATAACCTGTCGGAAGGAACAACAACAAAGGCAGTTTTGTAAAGATAAATAACTGCACTGAAATAATACTGTCAGGGCTGAAATGAGGCCAGCTCAAAGCTTTTGTTTGTCCTTATGAGTAAGTATCATGACCCAGAAACTCTGGTTAATCATAAACCACCTTTGGACCCGAGTCTGTAGGAACGTGTTCAGAGCAACTCAAAGCTATGATTTTTTTAAGCCTTAGAAAACCTAAAAAAAATAAACCAGGGAGCCGCTGTGGTGACCCTGTACCGTTGGGATTTGGTGAGCAGATAGAGTGAGAGCTGGACTTTAGGTTGCTGTGGTTAACAAGATGACAAAAGGGGTCTGACCTTTTGCCAGGTCTTGTTCAGTGTCTTGTTTTAAATTAATTTAGTGTTTATACATATGTAATTTAAGCAACATATGTTGTCTTGTGTCTTGTGACTTACTGTTTAGTCTCTAGTCTCTAGCCTGTATTTTTGTCTTATGGGTGTCATCAGCCATAAATTGGATTGTAAAAAAAAACTGAATAGCCCTCCCCTCACTACTCCCTTTCCAAGTGTGTAGGAGAACCTATGGTGGCCACAAAAGGCCCTCTACAGAGTCATTTCAGCCAATAGATCCCCAAAATCCTACATACAGCTCTAAAGTCTGACCAGAACTAAACCAAGATTTATTGAAGAATTAAAAGTTACAGAATTTACGGCTTTAACTTACCCACACGTTGCTCTAGCACTACTAATCTCTGCTTTGTGAGGTTTCATTTGTGTACTGTTTTCATTTTTTGCAGAGCGTCCCAGTTTTGTACGTCGCCCAGGCAGCCAGGTAGTATTAGTGGACCAAAGTGTAGAGTTCAGGTGTGAGGCCCGTGGTGACCCAGTTCCCACCGTGCGCTGGAGGAAAGATGATGGTGACCTGCCCAAAGGAAGGTATGACTCATGAACTGGTACACCTTTCATCACACAATACCTTCCTTCCTTGCCCTCTCCCTGTCTTTGTTTGATCCACTGCTCCCTGTTGTCAGTGTTGTCAGCTGACACATGTTGCATTGAATGAGTCTGTGCATACAGTTTTTGTGTCAATTTTTATTTTGACAACATGAACACCCGTTGTAATCCAGATATGAGATCCGTGAGGACCACACCCTGAAGATCCGTCGTCTGACCTCAGCTGATGTTGGCTCCTACACCTGTGTGGCAGAGAACTTGGTGGGCAAGGCGGAGGCATCAGCCACGCTCACCGTCCACGGTAAGACAGAATACTTTTACAGGCCTCTGTTTCACACTAGCACAATAATTCATTTATAGCCCCACGAACAGCTGTTCTAAATTCATTTCCATTTTGGGTTATTTTGCAGCTTGATTCAAATGCAATTTAGCCCAGCCACATTGCAATAATAGCCTTCAGCTTTAGTACTACATGGTCATCACTTTCAACTATTCTCTCTCAATTAGGTGATTGATTTCTAATAAAAAGAAACTCAAAAATCCATAACAGCTGTAGCACATGGGAATTCGACAGCAATCGATTTCATTTGCCCAATACAAGTGGCATTTCTCCGGAGGCCTGTCTTCCTTCACATTTTAAGACATACAGTACTATTTGTGAACCTATGGAATATCTTTGTGTCTCCTGTGGCCCTCTCCATCGGACGTCTTATTAACACAGTTGGAATATAAAGCAGCCGGTCACAGAGTGTGAACATTCAGAAAGAACCCATTCAGAGAAACTGGGGGCTGGGATCACCCCCAAACTCTCCTGAGAGTCAGAGGAACACAGGGGCTATTTAACGCCAAACTAATGGGAATGTTGGGAGTCGGGTGAGAGAAGAAGGGAGGGAAGGAGGAGGCTGACGGCATGGGATTGGATGGAAGGACAGTGAATATGCTGGTCTTTGTGGCGACTTCCCACTGATGCAGAACGGGTAGGGAATTGGGGCTGTGGGCGATTCTGGTGAAGAGGATAGAGGGGGAGAGAGGTTTCTGCGGTGAGGTCAGTCATATTAATGTCACTCCCAGAAGTCAACGTAGCAGAGATACAAGGCAAGAAGAGGCAAGGCAATTCTATTCCTCTGCCAACCCCCACCTGCAAACACAGATACTTCATCTTCACATGGCTACCCTTTGCAATTATATCTTGATTTTCTCCACAAGACAGCAATCCTCAGACTGGAGGAGCAAGATTAGGCACACCTGCCAATACACCCATCAATATATCTACTTCTCTTATTGCCTTTTTTACTCTTTCCCTCTCCCTGATGAAAGCTTAGATAATGAAAGGGAACAGCATTGATGCACTGGTTCAATAAGCTGTTCTCCTGGCTTAGAATCATATTTGAAATGCTTAAACCTCCCTTGTCCTCAGTGAAAATGAAATGTCTTAACCTCAGGCCAATTCCCTGTCACCTGCATGTAGAATCAAGGCACCGACCCTCTTTTCATACATTATGCCATTCAACCCCCCACGTTCTAAGAGTTAGGCAGGCGTGAAAACTGAAGTAAAAGCACTTAAATTGATTACACTTCAGCAAAGTAGAACCCATGCCATAGATTTAAAGGACAAATGGTGATGCTTTCACAGAATGTAAATTCAGGTGAAAAGGATAGTCGTATAACATAAATCATAGGAATCCTACTGTCAGAGTTAAATCTGACTGATGCCTGAACCTCCAAGCTTTCAAAGTTCCTAGAACCATTTCCATCTACTCTTCAGATCCCTGAGCTTCATCCAGACCAGGACATGAGGAGGCCAGGGACGCTGTGGGCACTGAGTAGTCCAGCTAATTAAAGACAAGCAGGCCACAGTCCCACGCCCGGAAATGACATGCTTCTAATTACAGATGCGGGCACAGGAAAGGGAAGAAAGGACGGGTAATTGTAGGTCTAAACAGGCCAAACTAGCAGAAACGATGTATAGGTAGTAAGATGTCGCTGTAGCAGTGAAGACAACAGTAATGTGGGGGGCAAGAGTTTAGTCTGTGGGTTTAGTGGGCAATGCTGTCGCCCTACATCAAGAGTCAAAGAATGGCAAGATTGCTGAGCTACGGCATAAGAATAACTGAGCAGCTGAATAAAATAATGTCAGTGGTGAGCTACTGGCAGAGAGAGCTCCACCACAATTGACCAAAGTGGAATTAATGTAAATGTTCTTTGAACACAGCTTTTTCTGCTAAATCTGCTCTGGTGTGTAAATGGACGATAAATCCAACTGAATTAAAATTGTGTTGTTTTTTTTTTTTTTTTAAATGGCTATATATAAAAGTCATTCCCTGCAGTGACATTATGGAATCATATCAATTTATATGTGTAAATGGTAGGAACATAGCAAGACGCACAATATTGAGTTATTGTCCTTGAGAGCAAATCCCTTTTAAGAGCTGGACAGTTTATGGGAATAGTCCAGCTCTGTGTGAACAGAGGGGGGATTTTCACAAGTTCCACAGTGAGACTGTCAGTGAACAATGTCGACATTGTGGGAATGCCGCCTTGGGCTATTTTTCTTTCAATATGCTCTGCTCTCGTTACTAACTTAATCAGTGAATTACTGTCTTACACGTGTGTCAGTCTACAACATCTCCTTTGGACTTATAAATATGTCCAGTAAAATAGTTCATTGATTGATGGAAGAAACACATAATTGGTATAAAGTCATCCGCCATATTTATAGTTGTAAAATCATCACTGTAAAATCATTCATCTTAGCCATATGAAAATGTAGTCATGAGATGGACTGTTCAGCTATTAGGTGTGCTTTGGGTGTGAGTACGTGTGAGTGTGTATTTTTTAAAGACAAAGGCATTCTTATCTGCGTCTGGTATGGTTAGATAATGGTCATAAAGTATTTTCTTAATTAAACCTCACCAGTGGAATTCCACCATAGAAATTTAAATACATTGTTTCGGACTTTATTTGGCAGAATTCAGAAAATCAACGTGTTATGTTGTTTCTCAGCTGGGTAAGTCTGCCATTAGCAGTGATTTATGTGTAGAAAAGTCTTGAATGGAATGGTAGTCCCTAGAGCGGTGTTGCTAATAACCCATGTAAAGGGCCTGGAAGGAGACTTGGAACTGGTGCCAAAAGAGAGCGAATGAGAGGAACTTTCTTGTCAGCAGTCTGTGTTCTGTTACAGTGATGATAAATACCAAAATCTGGGTTAGTGCCAAAACTGGTGCTTTGCGTCATCCTATCTCTGTGTATCTGCATTTAATTTATCTTAACCATCAAATAAACCCTCACTGTGTATTTCTTGCTGTAACACAAAGTTGTGAAATCCACATTTCAGTATACAAAATTTCAGAGTAGGACAAAATATTTAAAGCATGCTAAAGTCCTCCCAATGGGAGCAGCTATTAATCATGCCAAATCCTCTGCATGCAGTCTTGGTCTAGTGTTGATGTTAGGCAGACAAAACAGCAGCACCACTCAAATCCCCATTAATATCTCAGTTGTGGTCTTTGGTACGTAGCCTGCCTCCTATTGGGCTGGAGGTCACAATGCTCAGTGTGTTTTCCTCAGCCACTCTGATCAGCTTATTGATAGAGACTCCCCTCTGGGCTGTAAGCTAGCAGAAAGACCACAATAAAGTAGCCTGGTCAGATTCGAGGCTCACCTCTCCCTCCAGGTCCACAACTGTGATCACAGCACCATGGGAGAGGTAGGGTTACCTAATTAAAGGCTTAGACACACATGAATGGATGTGTGTATGTGTTGTAGGAGGTTTGTGTATTTGTGGGTGTGTATGTTCTCACGGTCGTGTGTATCTAGAGCCTCTCACATATGGATAGTGGCGAGCATCTTCGTCCGCGGCTGTTTGATGTAAGTCTTATCTGCATTTTAAAGGCCAGCGGTAGGCAGGGGGGGGGAGGGAGGGGTTGGTCATTACTCTGACTGACAGCGTTTATGTTTCTGAGGAAGCCGTGGGAGCAGACAGATTAGATAAGGTGAGTGATTGGCGGGGCGAGATTTATGGCCAAAGAGTGACAGTTAAAATTCACCTTGTGTTTTTATGGACTGGGTCTACATTTGCAAGGCTGTGTTTGAGGGACTGTGATCTAGCGGCTCCTCTGGGTGCTCTAAACTTCATTAAGGGTACAGGGACATTCACCTTCACACAACACCTGGAAAGAGAGGAAAAAAGTAAACAAAGCATGATGCTGCTAAGCATAAAACATCTGCTGTGTGTGTTTCATTGTGTTGTCTGTGTGCCTTTTTGTCATTTTGTTTTACCTACAGTTTTCCTGCCCTTGAGCACGTCCTAAGTCTAAGAAGGAGCATTGAATCAGATGTTCTTCAGTTGATTTTCTTGTGTTGTCTTTTAATGCGTTCCTGATTACTCGTGGTAATTATTCTTTGCTGTGAGCATCATGTGATCCCTAGGGTTTGAGTCGAGGGTGAAATATGACACATCTTTTATTCACTGAATAATAATAACATGATTATTTGTGCTCATGGACGTCACATTGTTATTTTCCTTATCTCTCTTCTCTGTCATGCTGTTTATTATTTAGTTATTCATCTTTGGGTTTTTTGTTGTTGTGTTTTTGTTCCCTTTTTAGTCATGTCTGGTAAGTTGAAATGTCACCCGTCACCTATTCACCGCCCTGACAGAGACAGGAAGCTGTCACAACCCCCCTTCATCCTCCTCCCATCACCTCTCCACCCTCCAATCAGCACTCATGTTTCTGTTGTCATGGGCAACAGAGACAAAAGGACATTAATGGGTAAAAATATGCTCAGCTTGGGCCTCCAAGGTAAAGCCGCATCATTTCATTCTATTATTTCCCCCTTTTATGCATTACCAAACACCCCATCTTATTCATGGACAAATTATGTCTATATTTCAAATGACAGCTTTCAGATTGCTTTTTTATGTATAGCACAGCCCCTATAAAAAGGGATTAAAATGTTAGGAGATTTAATACATTTGAAGTCATATTCATACTGCTTTTGAAATGAACATGTAAACTGGCCTGCTTCTCAGTGTCTACATTCAGGGTGTGTCTCCTCACATAGATGGCCTATTAGACCAGCAAAGCCTAGTGTCTACTGTAGAGGCGCATGGGTGACATCGGGCTATGACACCACGCTTAGTCTGAGATTAAATTTGTCATTAAGATGATCCTGGTTGAGGCCTGTGCTTTTGGAGGGTGTCAGCATGGACAGATGGCTTAAATTTATTCCCCATTTCCATGTGAATTTTAATGGTGCATGCCCTTGCCCATGCAAATCAGGGGGCATAGGAGTAACCCTTGTTTTTTCTATTCATTACATCTACAATATGCCTGCCTTTTGAATTTCATCAGCGCACTGTTTAATCTGCTGTGCACACACCATGCAAAGTTTTGAAAGTGAGTCTGTTTCTCTATGAACTGAATACAGACAGCAGAGCTGTAGTCAAATTTCTTTTGTATTTCGTTCAAATAACCTAGACCACTTGTAACTGTAATATTTTGACAGCTATGATAATACAGTATGGTGTGTTTGTCTATCCAATGGCTAACCATGATCATGGCTGTCCTCTAGTGCCCCCAGCATTTGTGGTGAGACCAAGGAACCAGGTGGTTGGGGTTGGCAGAACCGTCACTTTCCAGTGTGAGGCCACTGGAAACCCACAGCCAGCCATTTTCTGGCAGCGGGAAGGCAGTCAGGTAAACAAAATAAACAATGATAAAGGTTTCTGTTTCAAAGTGCTCCATATCCATTTGGAAAACAATCTATCATGCTCATTCAACGATCCTGAGAGGGCTATTTTGTAGCCAGATGTTTGCATTTGCTGTAGCGAAACTTTCAACATGTCCAATTAATATACTGTAACCTAATGAAAGTCTGATTGTGTGTGATCTGTTTAATACCCAACAGAACCTGCTGTTCTCCTACCAGCCTCCTCAACCCTCCAGCCGGTTTTCTGTATCTCAAACTGGGGACCTGACCATCACTGATGCCGAACGCTCAGACATGGGATACTACAGCTGCCAGGCCCTCAACATCGCTGGCAGTGTCATCACCAAGGCTCTGCTAGAGGTCACTGATGGTAAGCAACCTTCCTTTAAATACAGTTTCTGCATACCTCAAGGCCTGAGAGAGAATTAGAGGAACACTGAGTGGATGAATATTGGTATTTTGAGATAATCTTTGGCTCATGAGGATAAAGTTGTTCATCTGAAATGCTGTGGTCCTACTGTAGAGCATATTAATATCTGAATTGAGGTTTGTGAGGTTTGGTCTGGCCTATTCAGTGTGTTCCTGTCAGAGGTAGAGACTCTCTGGTGCCTGTGCACCCAGACCGTGGCTCAGTATTTGGCTTCACTGGCTTCACACTGGCTAATGTCTCCTTTGGTATTCCATGGCTGGCTTGCTACTGTCTACCACTGGAAGAATGTGGCCATGTGGTGAGGTCTGGATTGGGTCCTCTAATTACTCTGCTAGCCAATCCCTGTCAGCCTGGTGCACTAACCTTGGTTCCATTTCCACCATTACCACAGAGATCTGGGCAGCTATTATTTTGCCTATGACACACCTAGATTCATCCCTTCATTTACCAAATGTCCTTCTTCATTTCAGATCTACAATGGTATGCTCCATCTCTCTCTCCTCTCTTTCTCATTCTGTCGTGCTCTCTGGATAACAATAACGGTTATTAAAGTGCGCCGGCCGCTCTGAGGCCACCACTTCTCCACAGGCAGATCTGGTAATTACAGGTCATGCTGACATTGTTTTAGTAATTGCACCATCCCTGGCACAAAAGCAAAGACAAAGCGGCCCAGAGATTACACCACTGCATGGTTCTGAGGATCTATGCACACATACATACATCATTATGTGTTGCCTTTACAGTGTGTTAGGTGTTAATTTGATTGCTCCTCACTGAATGTAACTTGCTAGTAAATCAGTGGAGCTGACAGCAATGGTCATCAATAGTGCTATGAATAATAATAATAATAATAATCAGAGGGAGGCAGACAACCTGTAGCAGGAACATGATGAATCACACACAGTGGAGACAAATAAAAATGAAAAAATACTGGGCGCATATAATTAAAGTCTCTCTTACGTCCTCTCCCTTTGCCCCCCACCTCTGCATTACAGCTTTTCTCTTTCACTCAAATACATGCTTTCTCTGTCATGTCTTTGTTTGTGTTTGTGTCTACTGGTTGAACACCCAGGGTTCGCAGGCTGAGACAAGGAGCAGGAGTTTAAACGTCCTTGTCTTAAAAACACTGTCTGTCCTGGCTAGATGTTTTTAGGCATTTTCTCCCTTGTTTTGTGTTTTAATGGCTGGGGGGATGGGCCATGGGACTGTTGGCTGCAAGCGTTCATATGCGTAGCACCAGGCATCTGGTTGAGCTGCAGCGAGAAGACTTAAGTATCTGAGGCTGTTTCATTTTAATTACACTGCTTTTATTTGGCTGAGTTCGACTACTGCTGCTGAATGATTAGAAAATTGCTTCCAGTTCTTAAAATTGGATTTAATTCCTCTTCCACTACCCTTGCAATTTTCACATGCTTACATTGCTACATGTTGTTTGTCAGATTCTCACTATTCTCTGCATTTTGTGTGTTTTCTCACATTAGCTGGACAGAATTGTGTGAATCCTCTGTTCCCTGTGTCCCTATAACACCACATGAACACCTCAGCAGTTTTTCTCCTTCCACCTTTCCACGTAATTGCCCATTCTCCTTCCTGCTTCCACAGTTGTGTCAGACCGTCCGCCACCAGTTATCCGACAAGGCCCAACCAATCAGACGGTGGCTGTGGATGGCACAGTGGTGCTCAATTGTGTGGCATCAGGTAACCCCACTCCCACCATCCTCTGGAGGAAGGACGGTGTACTGGTGTCCACTCATGACTCCAGGGTCAAACAGCTGGAAACAGGGGCACTGCAGATACGCTATGCAAAGGTAAGACACATGGACAAAGGTATAAACATGCCCAGATCGCTTTTTAACAAAGTAAACATGCAACACAGCACCCAGTGCAGTTGTGTGGCATTTTAATTTATATTTTGACTACAATGTAGAAACTCTTCTTGTATTTCTATATTAAAATTGACACATAATTACATTTTAATCAATATTTTCTATTAGGCTGCCTTTAATGTGTAAAGCCATTCAAATAAACTTCAAAGTTGTACATATCACATCCATAATGTGCTGGGCAAACCCCTGCTGGTCGGTAAACAAAGCATGTGTTCCCTGCCAGCAGCCCGCCCTCAGAGGGCTGTCAGTCAGTTGTCGTGGGTTTGAAATGGAGTCTGTGAAGTCGAACAGTCTGTAGTTCCTGTCAGTCAGCAAGCACAGTGGGTTTTGTGTGTGATTTTGTGTGTGAGCATATATGTGCGTGTGTGTGTGTGCTTGAGATGGCAAACTGTGTGATGCGGAGACTAGCAGGGGGTGCTGACGTGTCTTCCAGATGGAGGCGTCACGGGGTCAGAGTTCGCGTCAGTTTGTGATGTTCTGATGAATGCTGGCATGTCTTGTGGTGACAAGATTGCAGTGTGATTGGGTGGCCAGTGCGAGGCAGGCAGGAGGGGATGTGTCTGAACCCCTCTCCTACGGTAGCCAAGTAAACTCCGCAGGCACTGTACATTAATGAACTTGTCATTTCTCCCCGACAGCATTTTAATGAAGACGTTTTTGATGCGTGAGGTAATTTATTTTATTAGTGTGGCTGCGTGAGTGTTATTGTTATCAGGTTTAATACATTTTCTCACCTGCCAAACAAAGAAATACACACCTTGAGGGTCATTGGCAAGACATGTTCACATTCAATTTATTATTTATTAACGGTTTTTCTCTCTTTATGTTGTTTACACACATGCACATTAGCTCTCAGTTGACAATGCACACACTTTTAAACACGTGGCAGTGTGAAAATAGTCCATATACCTTTTCCAACAGGGTTATGTTTTGGTGTTTTGCTAGCCTGTGTGCTAGCCAACTATCTCAGAAACGTTTTGACCGATTTCAGTTAAATTTAGAGGAAACTTAGGTGATGAGCCAAGAAACAATGATTTGTTTCAGCTCTATTTTCTCATGAACTATTGCACTTTTTGTATAAAAAAAAAGAAAAAAAAAGAAAAGAAAATCTGGCAAATATACCACATGATTATAGTGTATGTAGATCCAGATCTAATGCAGATTACATTTTCCATTATTAAAATAACAAACGCAGAGCATTGTTCAGTCTTGGTAGAGAGAGAGATGTATGAGCTCTCTGAGTGCTTTTCAGTGTTGTTCCAAAACGAGCATGTACTATTTCTAACATTTCTGTGCACCCCACTTTTTTTCTAAAAACGTATGAATTATCAACATTTATCCTTATAAATTCAGTGCATATTGTCACCATATTTGTTGATTGGGGCCATGACCTCCATGTTTGGTACTCAGGGGGATGGTAGGGAGAGAAAAGGGTCTCCAATTAGTCTATGATCCTGTGAAAACCTTTTCCATTTGACTAGGAACGGTCTGTCACTTGGTCTTTCCAGCTGCTTTCCCCCAGTTTCTGCTTTGAAAGAGATGATGTTGAGATTATCAGGCAGACAGGTGTCTGCCACAGACTCCACCAGACTGTGAATACGTAGTGCAGTGGGGGTTTGGGGGGAGACAGCAAGAAGCAGAAAGAGGGAGAGAGACAACTGCCTGTTCGGGTAGACATTTAAATAATTTTCATTTAAGTAAATACTCTCCGTCCTCATCCTCCAGCTTGGTGACACTGGCACCTACACCTGCATCGCCTCCACACCCAGTGGAGAGGCCTCATGGAAAGCCTATTTAGAGGTTCAAGGTAAGCCTAATCCAATAGTGTCCAATTTTGGGGTTTTTGTGCATTAGTTTTCTAATCAAGTCTTTCCGTTTTTTCCAATTGCTGGGTATGCTTTAATGCTATTTATGCTTTTCATGCCTTTTGCTTTTTGGAAAATAGCAAGAAACTACATTTACCTGTTTGTTTCCCTCTCTCTGTTCTACATGTAGAGTTTGGAGTCCCAGTCCAGCCAAACAGACCTACTGACCCAAACCTGATCCCCAGTGCCCCTTCTAAACCTGAGGTCACTGATGTTACACGCACCTCCGTCACCCTTTCCTGGAAGCCAAACCTTAATGCTGGAGCCACACCCACCTCCTACATAATAGAGGCCTTCAGGTAAAACTAATCAACTTGACCATCGATAAACTAATTATTCCATAGATTTATTGAAACCTTTTAAACTTTTAATTCTGTCTGTGTCCACAGTCATGCATCAGGGAGCAGCTGGCAGACCTTGGCAGAGCATGTGAAAACTGAGTCATTTGTACTGAAGGGCTTGAAGCCCAGCGCAGTCTACCTCTTTTTAGTACGGGCAGCCAATGCCTATGGGCTGAGTGATCCCAGTCCTATCACTGATGCTGTGAAAACACAAGGTGAGAACAAACCTTCTGACTGATTGAATTTCATACAGTACAGTGGTGTTTGTTTTTTCTCCTGTTTAAGATAACTCATACATTTTTTTTATGTCTGTGCCTCTGCATACAGATATCCCTCCCACGAGTCAGGGTGTGGACCATCGTCAGATCCAAAGGGAGCTGGGAGACGTGGTAATCCACCTGCACAACCCCACCATTCTCTCCTCCTCATCTGTAAGGGTGCAGTGGACAGTGAGTATCATTTCCTGCCTGAATGCACTATTGTCACTTTTTCTTGTCACATTCTCACACAGCTGCATTCAGATACAGATTGCCATATGGATCACTGGTGTGACTGGCCACCAAAGCTCCAAGGTTAGTTTAGTGATATGCCTATGGTCAATTTGTCAAGCAACTCAGCCGAGCTAATGTGCTAACGTCCTAGCACCCTACAGAGGAAGGACACTGCAGAGAGCAGCCTGGATCACAATCCAAGTGTTCTTAGTATCCATCTGGCATAAGCCTGAACTGCTCTGCTGGCCAGAGACCAAAAATCTGCTGCTTTGCCCATAGTGACCCACTCAACTACCCAAAAGCTAGACAACAGAGCCCAGCCTTCTGCAATCGGCCATGTAGTGCCGTACAGCAGTGTGTGGCGTGCCAGTCTGTGCCCTCTCAGATTGAAAACACTTGACGGCTGTTAAAATAATACAAGTGAGAAGGAAGAGGCCGCCAACTCATGCTCTTAAGTGGAAATGGCTTACAGATGTTAAAATGGATAGGTGGAAGAGGAGGAAGTAGATGTAGAACTGGGAGCTTATGTTGGCATTTCTTTAGGTACAAGCTAGTACTAATGTCCACCTGCAATGAATCTGGTTAATGTGTTTTTTTTTTTTTTAAGATTTTGAGACAATACAACTATACATTGCTGTCTACCACACAGTAGATGTTAGTCTGGGGGATGACTCATGGAAGGGAAAGAACGGTCCATTTTGCTTTTTGTCATAAGGCCACCCCTTCATTCCCAGGTGTTATGAAGTGCCATAGTGAGTGATGAATGGGACTGAGGAAACGTGAAAAGGATAGTGACATGTCAAGACTGATTTAAAACATTACTGCCCAGTTACCCTGTCACCCTGGAATGTTCCAGAAAAACACATGACATGAGGGAGACACAGTTTCCTGGTTTTGTGGGGTTAAATCTATTCCCAATGTGGAGTTTCTTGGTTTTACATTTTCCTTTGTGTTGTGGTAAATGGTTGCAGTTTTCAGGCTAATGAAGACCACCTGAGCCGGCAGCATATTTTACAGGGGAGGGATAAAGAAATCACTAAAATCTTTACAAGCCAGTGCTGCTTGCCTTCCACAGGGACTCGTAGGGATATTAGCATAATGGTTAGCGGTTATTCTTTTCTCCAACCATGCTGGATCACAAAGCAACGTTAACTATCCCTAGATTAAACTAACAGACAAATCTCTTCCAATTACATTTATTCTCTTTATTTAGCTACATCAGATGCTGTTTAACTTGTATCTTGACTTCTGGTACTCTGCATAAAGATCCACTTTTCCATGTCTTCCTTGACTTCAGCAGTCAGTCAGTACACTGGAGACTAGGACAGGATGAGACAGGCTGTTCTGGGAGCCTGGGCCCTATTTAACCAGCTCCAGACTTAGAGGAACCTCTGGCCAATGACCTCATACTGTGGTTTGCACAAATCACTGCTGCTCCAAATGGCGCATAGACAGACAGTCGAAAAGAGAGATGTAGATGTGGATGGATAAACAGAGGGGTGATGTGATGAGTTAGCACCCCTATTCCATCCAGCGCCTGGTGTATCAGTTGCATGAATCCATAGCTGTCCGGTGATGCTATAATCTATTACATTACTGTATCATTTTCCACTGTGATCTGAGAAGCACATAATCAAGTCAAGCTGACAGTGTCTTTGTCTGTGTTCCCGTGCCATTCACTAGGTGGAGCAGCAGTCACAGTACATACAGGGCTACAAGGTGATGTACAGGCCTTCACCGGAGGGACTGCAGAGGAGTGAGTGGGCTGTGTTTGAGGTGCGCACCCCTGGGGAGGACAGCGCTGTTGTGCCGCAGCTTCGGAAGGGAGTCACATATGAATTCAAAGTCCGCCCCTTCTTCAATGAATTCCAGGGAACAGACAGTGATGTCAAAATTGGCAAGACGCTGGAGGAAGGTGGGAGAATGTGAATGTGTGTGACTGTGTGCAAGTGTGCTTGCATGTGTGCATGTATGTTTTCATGTTTACACAATTTTATATGAACAGCTTGTATGTGTGAGAGCATACAACAGCTGTTCACAGCAGGCATTGAGAGCAGGATTATGTTATATTCAAATGTGGTGTATTCAAGCATGCTAGGGTGGATGTGCTGCTCTTTAAAAGGCCCTATGGAAACCCATATCCACATTCCAATACGAGTGTTATACAAATTTTTCATAGGGTGTGGTTGTGGCACTCTTATGAGGTTTGGTTGAAACCCAACTGCAAATTGTAATCTGTAGCAAAGTGTGTGTCGACTAGAGTGTTTACTAGAGAGTGTGCGTGTTTGTGTGCCTTACATGTGTAGGAGTGTTTTGATCTTTTTCTGCTGGATTCTCCTTTGTTCCCAATTTTGTTGATAATTGTTTTCGGAGCTCTAAACATAATGTTTGTTCTCCCAGGAAAAATGCTTGTTTTTATAACGCTCACTCACACGTCTTTTATGTTTCATTCATAATTATTTCAGTTTAATTACCGTTGGACCACAGGTTGGCATTCACACACCACCATACAGCCCACCATCATAACTCCTTGTCTGTTTTCAGTAAACAGTTATTTGCTTTTATTTATCCACAAAAGCACTTGCATTAAACAAACTCAATTTTCACATAAAAGCGTCGTCATTTTGATTATTTGTCCTTTGTTCTCACCTCAGCTTCAGTCTCACACAGAGATAAAGGACAAAATCTGACAGCCAAATGGGATGAGGGCAGGCAGGACAAGACTGTGTGCAGTTGTGGGAAAAAAAAAAAAAAATCAGTCTCGTGTGTGAAGGTGTGTTTTTAATCTTTTGTCTACCCCCTTCAGCCCCCAGTGCCCCTCCACGTGAGGTTACAGTGACGGAGAGTGGGGACAATGGGACTGCTATTGTGGTCTCCTGGCAACCCCCTCCAGAAGAGGAGCAGAATGGGGTGGTCCAGGAGTACAAGGTAACAAAAAAAAGCCAGCAGCTACCTCAGCCTGAGCAAGTGGGACACATACTGCAGAGATATAAAGGAGAAACAAACAGGAATACAAACAGAGCAGATAAGAGAGAATAGGACAATGAACCAACATAAAAAGGTAATGAATTCCTGGCAGAGGCACACCTTTACTCCTCCTCTGTGGGCTGATACAGGCTCAGAGACAGAGGAGGAGAGGTTTCAAAAACAAGGGAGTTCATAGAAACTCTTGTGAAACATTGCCATCTGGTGGAAAAAGCAGACGTCCACTTGTGGTTATGAATCCTTGTGTGCTTAGTGGAATTGAAATGTTTAGCCTTGTATTACATGAGTCAGATAGTGTATCTTAAGTATTTGTTTTTACTGATATAAATGACAAAAGAATTCAGCATTTAATGAGCAAAAACTACATAAAACCTAGATATTATATGATTTAGTAGATATATCCATGCAGAGACAGGAAATAATGTATTTTGCAGAGTGGAGAACAGCAAGCTATAGTAATGGACATAACATGAAGGACATGAAGACACAGACCTGTATTATAATCATTTTTTTTGGTCTGGATCTGTGCTAATGCATCCTTAAACCTACAGCGCACCTCTTTGAGTCCCCTTCTTACTTGATAATATATGCTCTTTTTGTAATGGCCTCACTTCGGACAGCACTGTCCTCTCATTCATTATGCTCTGGAAGTCCTGTATTTTAATTGGAAAGCCTTTTTGTGTCACAGGGGATATAGGTTAGTGGTAGAAGGGAAGATGAAGCAGAGCCAGTGAAAAAGTTAAGTCACTGTTAATTTTCCAGGTAAATGTTTCTGGTGATAGAGTAATTTCATGGTTTTTAAATCCGGCCCGAGAGTGTTCCCTGCTCATTACCGAGCCCAGTCGCTAGCGGCAATTCCACTCGCTGCAATTTTTAAGATACACAGAAAATTTCAGGGCTTTGTAGGTCCATCACAGACGCGCAAACACATGCACACATGTATAGTGCACACCCAAGGAAGTGTGTATGTTAACATACACCCAAGGAAGTGTGTATGTTAACCCTGGTTAACTGCTGGGAGGAGTTGGGGGGGTAAAGAAAGCAGACTGTCAGCAGATCGGGATGTGGAGGTCTCCAGGCCTCATGCTGAGGTGAATGTATACTTCTCTTTGTGTCCCTGGCTTGAGTCGGCCTGAGAGACTGCTCTACTTCCTGGGAGTGACAGCACTTAGCTTCTGCTGAAATTGGGTTATAGGGGTGATTACTGATCCCCTTTTGTTTTTCATGGGCTTAAGGCTACACTGAGAGATGTTATGGCTACCTCAGCTAATACTGACCCTGTGTTGAG
Source organism: Toxotes lorentzi (assembly GCA_037833715.1). NCBI lineage: Eukaryota > Metazoa > Chordata > Actinopteri > Toxotidae > Toxotes > Toxotes lorentzi. Next base: position 5,936,035 of record JBBMJY010000026.1, read on the forward strand.
CACAGCCTGTAAAACATAAAGCCATGTTGTAAAATGTTTTGCTACCTCAGAGATGTAACACAATACCCACAGTGCACTAAAATGTTGGAATAGCAGTACCAACCAATTATAAAGACACAGACTGGTGGCAGCCACCAAACTGAATGTTAAACCCTCATAACATTGCCTCAATCTCCGCTTTCTCTTTGTCTCTGTTACGGCAGATTTGGTGTTTGGGGAATGAGAGTAGGTACCACATCAACCGTACAGTTGATGGCTCAACCTTATCCGTGCTGATTCCCAGTCTGGCCCCAGGGATCCGCTACAGTGTGGAAGTAGCAGCCAGCACCGGAGCAGGTCCTGGGGTCAAGAGCGATATCACCTTTTTCCAGCTTGGTGAGTAAAAATAACCTTTAGTCCTCTCTCACAGGAGGTCATATAATTATTTTTATTTTCCCCCCAATGGATACATTTTCTGTTTTATGGTGTGTTTGTCCTCTGGCAATCCTTGCGCACAGAATGAAGCCGAGTCATCTGACAAATAATTATGGCATTGATCCAGTCATCTAAAATTAAGAGCTTTTCAGTAATGTGACTTATTGCCAAGTAAACACAAATTATGTAATTCCTTTCTCTGTAGTAACAGGCCATGTTCAAGCCTCTGCTTGCTTTTCCTTTCATTATCAACAGCAATACTTCAAAACTGTAACTGAAGTGATTACAGCTTTACAAACACCATCAAACTTATGATGAGTTTGAATGACATGGAACTTTTGCAGCTTTTGTGCACGCTGAAACGGCTTTTAGATTCAGTAGCTGGCAGTATGATCAACATGTGTGAGCAACAGTTCCTGTGTGGCAGAGCTGTTGAGCTGGCTGCCCCACCCTGCTCCATTCTCCAGTCAAGGATGCAGTGTTTTCGGTCTACGCTTAACTTCAAACAACAAATGCAATAACGAATCCTGCACTCTGGGCTTAGGCATGACATGCTATTCATTTTAAGAGAAATAGTGTAAGCTGTATTGAGGCTTGTTATTCTAATTTACTTCTTGTATTATTTTTTTTTTGTCCTTTTAGTCTAGATAGACAGATATTTTGACATATTTTGTCAGTTTTTATTCCCCAAAGCTCTGAGCTGGCCTACTCAGGAGAGAGATGGAAAACACATGAATAGCGGGTTGAGGCAGAGAGAGAGAGAACTCCATCTGGTTTTAAATGTGTGATTGAGTGGGCCGGGATGGGCATGAAGAAGCATCGGCTGTGACTGATACAATTTCTCTCACTTGAAGAGTTCCTGTGGTGATTGTTGCCATGTTCCAACACTGGAGTGGAACAATGTGCCTCAGGGACCAGCGCTTCACCCAAACGCATTTGTCACACTCTGAGCTTGTATGCGTCATCCCAGCCTAGATACCTGTACAGTCCCTTGTGGGCTGCTTAGTCACATTGGCATGCTCCGTTCACTGGGCCAGACAGAGCCACAAATTGAGAAGACAGAGAAGAGAGGGGAAAGGCATTCCAATAGAGACATGGACTGGGGAACTGAGACAAAGACAGACATAAAGATATGGAGGGGGGAAAGGCAGGGAGCTGGTTCCTTTGGTGAAGTGTTTCTGCCTCTGGCTTAGAGAGCTGATAGAGAAGAGTGGCTACAACATGAAAGAAGAAAAAGAGATGAAGACAAAGTAACATGAACATGAAGAAATTTCAGAATGGCAGGGGGTGGGGCATCGCAGAGAAGTCTTTCATGTATCACGCATGAGGGAAAAGCACAGAGAGAATAGACAGATGAGAAAAACAGAGCGAGAGCGGGTAGTTGTGAGCAGCCATACAGACGGTGCCTTTACAGTGAATTTCACAGCAGAAACAGCTTCAAGGCATTCACACCTCAGCTTTTCACAGATGTGCCTCAGTTTGCTAATTACTGTGGTGTCTGTATGTGCAGATGATCTCAATGAGTTTATTTATATGATTATGAAACCACCATTGCTCAGTATGAATGATGTTTCTCTGTGTTTTCCTATCCGGTTCCATCAGGCTGGTGTGGTGCAGAAGCTCTGTTTTAAGGTCTTCAGTTGCTTTTGTCTGCTCACCTGCTATTGTTGACTGAGTGTTGCGTTGAAAGGTGTTTGAATAATAAAGAGAAACGACTCCGTTTCCACGACCCAGCCTCATACACACCCGCTGAGAAGAAGACTCTTTTTGTGTGCTGAGAGAGAGAGGTGTTCATAGCTATGTACTGCACTCCATTTATTTTAAATATATTTTCCCTATTTCAGGCTTTTCCACTGGGTTAAAATTTTAGGTTTAGATTTTTTTTTTTCCCCCCTTCATCTCTCCCAAGCTTTTACATTCCTGACTCCCTTCATTTCACTTGTGCTATCCAATTCTTAAACACCAGCTGTATCCTATTTAAAATCATTTTTAACCCTGCTCTCACATCTTCTCCAATTATTCCCCACTTCCCCATCCTCAGATGCATCTGGGCGGATGACAGACACGGAGGCCCCAGAGAACCCCCTGTCCCAGCAGATCTCAGATGTGGTCAAGCAGCCAGCCTTTATAGCAGGCATAGGAGCTGCTTGCTGGATCATCCTCATGGTCTTCAGTATCTGGTTGTACAGACACCGAAAGAAAAGGAATGGTCTCTCCAGCAGCTATGCAGGCATACGCAAAGGTCAGTACATGTGTGCAACATTTATCAGGAATATCCAATGGAATTTCTGATGTGCTTGAAGTTTGAGAAGAACAAGAGGTTTTCTCACTTACATACTGTGAGGAGAAAATGACATGCAGTATTTATTAGTGTTCACTTCTGTTTCAATCCAGTCCTCTCCAGCTTCTTCATCCCAAATACTGCCAACCTCCGTCACATCCTCCCTGTCACACACAAAAAGATATCTTTGTAGAGCGCTCTAGGTGAAGTCTAACTGAAAGTACTCTGCAGTAGAGTACTTTAAGATGTGATGTGAGCTCCCGCTGAGAGTGCTGCATGAAGATGTCTTTTATTTCTTTTTCATACTTCTGTCACACCGATTCTGCAAGGGCGTGTGAAGAGTGTTTTCAGTAAAGTACATTTTGAGGTCCAACAACTCCTCTTTTAGCAACTCCCTTCTGACTGTGCTGGGAAAGAGAGAATGCCTTGCCATAATCCCTCTTTATCAAGGACATACTGACATTTTCACATGCTTGAAGTACTCTTGCTGTCCTTTCAGACAGAGACCTTTAGATATGGAGTTGAGCATTAAGCAATCCTGTTAATAGTGTCTGCCTACCATGTTTTGAAAACTCCAAGAATCCCTGCTCATGCATGTTTGGGCTGCATTGCACCCCTCTTAGTGTAGCTACAGCATAATTCAGTAGGTTTTTACCTGACTTCAGTGGAAGTGACAGGGTTCATGACATGCCCAACCTCTGCCCACAATAGTTAGAGTATAAAGAGAGCTATTAGCCTTTCTTTCTGAGTCTCATTTCAGTGTAGGTTGGCTTAATGTGTGGCCTTGGGTTGTGCAGCTGCTGTCTGTGAGCACTATCTGCGCCATTCCCACTTCTGGGCTCAGGTTTTACTGCTGACTAACAAGGTTAGATGAGATCCACCTTCAACCTTGAAACATACACACACAGACAATAGACTGACCTTATTTGTAGCTAATCTGTGGCTGTCCCAGGAAACACTGATTATCCATGTTCTGAATCCACTGCACTTCTTTTATAATAATAGTGGGAACTGTGAGTCATGTGAAAGTGAGAGACACCTCAGCTATACTTCTCCTTTTGCCGTGGTCTTTTATGAACACCTGTATAGACTATAATGATCAGAACAGTTGCTTTTTTATGGCATAGATTACCTTGAAAACACTCTTAAAGGCCAAGATAACATTTCAGTGCCACTATGGGAAGAAACGACATGCCAGCAATCTGAGATCTTCATCCAATATACAAGCCTCATAAACAAAATTAAACATTGCTTGTACCCTTTTAACTTAAAAACAGAGGTCATTCAGAGGGAATGTGTTGATACAGAAGAGTAACTTCTAACGCTTCATTAGTGCAGTAATGATCTGTGGCCAGGCAGTACACAACAGTACTGTGTAGGCTGAGATTACCTTCAGGCCCTGTGTGACTCTGTATGTTGATGTTTGTTCACATAAACTCAAACAGCTCTTCAGGGGCACAGTAGGCAGTCACGCTGCCCCTCCTGCTCCTCCTCATGTCCCCAGACCACAAGAGGCCACGGCCTTTGTTGGAACTGGTAACTAAGAGTGTTTTGAGAAGAGTATAATTGCAACCACATGAAGCAACAATCTGCACTGAGGGTGAAATAGGTTGAATTGGGATTGTACTATGTGTATGTCTAAGTGCTAAAGTGAACATAAGTTTTGTCTCAATAGATTACATATCTCAATTTGTCAAGTCAAAAGAAAAAAAGAGAGTCAATTAGATTTGTCTTACTGATGATTCTAATCGTACAAACCTCACGGTGCTCTGGTGTTGATAGTGCAAATTTTATAATGCCATGCTACGGGAGTCCTCCAAAAATTTTGTTATTGAAATAATCCAAACAAATCAGGAAAAAAAAAAAAAGGGATTGTAGCAACCAAATAGTCTACAGCTCCAGTTACAGTTAAAGCCTCATCCAGCCTGGGCTGAACATTTGTGACAGTCCCGTGACAGAAATCTGATTTATGTATTTTAGTCACGTTTACATTTCTCACAGACTGTTTTGCCTACCAAGTGGTCGCGTCTCCACTTCAAAGGCATTCCTCAAACAGATAAAAGCCATGCAACTTCTCAAATCTTCAGACTTCTTTGAGCATCAAGAGGACAGATTCAAACATGATAAGAAGATTGTGGCATTTAGAGCATATTTATTGGTACAGGTACCGTACGAATCAGTTGTTAGAGGAAATTAAAATGTGACAACAGCAGTGTCTGTTTTCTCAGACGTTTCTCTCAGATGGAGTTTTTTTTTTTTTTTCGGTTAAAGACAGGCAGCAACATTTCTAAAATGCACATATTTAAGGCAGTGGATGACTACCAACATGGCACAATGTTGCATCAACTGCAGCGCATACGATAGCATTCTTCACTTCTTCAAAGAGGGCAACAACAAACCAAGTATATTTCATAAAAGATATCCACAGACCACAAAACATTGCAGAATCTAAATCAACCTGGTTGATGTTTGAGTCTGAGTAACTGAAGCATGGGTGATGATGTGAGTGTTAGGGATAGCAACAGATATCTCCCTAGTGAGTGACCCCTGTCCAGCAGGCCTCTGACAGAGTGGGCCAGGATTTCAACCAGCAGCTGGCTCAACACTCACTTTCTCCCAGTCGGGGGTGTGCCTGTCTGAGGGGATCAAAGAAGCATGTGAATACGGGCTGAAATACATTTTATGGATTTCTGTACTTTAACAGAAGTGATGAAGCATAGAAATGATGTCACAGGAACTGACAGTACTTATGCATAATAATTCAACAATAATTTTATTTCCTTTTTCCTGTCCCCAACAGTGCCATCCTTTACTTTCACACCAACTGGTAAGCACTCTGATATTTTTTTTGCACTATACACAGGAAGTACTGTCTGGTTTTTACTCATTCATGGTACTTGTTTGCCAGCCTTTTCACTATGTTCGTGAAACACTTCCTTTAAGGCCTGAGCAGCCATCATAGAGTGATTGACTGCAGAGATGTGTACCAATAAAAGGAGCCAATCATTGACAATGTTTAAGGTTCTACCTAGAAAAAAATGTTTCACCAAATGTTAGAGTCGTGTCAGAGCATAATGCTCAAAGAGAAGCAGGCCACACTACTGAGAAGCTGTTAAAACTAGTGGTAACTTGATCAAAGAGCAGCTGGCAACCTCAGATGGGATTTAAGAGAATGACACACCACCAGCACTCCAACACACCAATTAGATAGGCGAGCAGCAGCAGAGCAAAGAAGGTTATCTGTGAACTGAAGTGACACAGCGTAAAACAGATAAAAGAAAAGCTTTCTCTGTGCCTCTCTATCGTTCTCTCTCTGAGAGTTTGTATTTACAGTGCTCTCCTCATTTTTCTTTTACTCATGGACCTTCATCCATCTGAAATTCTTTGTTCCCTAGAGGTGTGTCAGGGGTATTGGCAGGGCTTAGCGCAGTGCCGATTGTGAAACAGTGAATGGGTGAAGAGAAGTAAAAGTGAGAGCAGGAGAAGGAGAGTGATTGAGACAATACTGCACAGTGTTTGCGGTTGCACTGGCTGATACTGTCTGTGCAGAGATTGTGCCTTAACAGTAGCAGCGTGGTTTCTGTTTGCCTCGAGGCTTGAAATCAGGTACAATAATTTTGCAGTATCAAGTCTCTTTTGTGATCTGCTGGAAATCTTTCAGGAGAAACGCACTCCTTGCTTGTGTGGTTAAGTTTCTGTCTCTTTAAGAAGCAAACCTAGTGTAAAACCAGGACCTAAAAGGGAAACATGCTGATTTTAATCTAGAAACAGATTGTGATACTTTGCATTAAAGAGAGCTAATCTAAGACCTCCACCGGCTACATGCAGAGGCCAAAGCCACACTTTCTGTTTTGAAAAAGAGACAGGGAATTGACATAGCAAAGGCCCTACCTACCCTTCTTCCACCATCTCTCCTCTCAGGGAAGAGATTGTAATTAAAGTTGGAAGTTTATCTCTCCTTCACACACCGGCAGCTTAGAGCTCCTTGAAAGAGTCCAACTTGCAGCACACAGAGCTTCAAACACACTGAACCCAAGCCAGACAACCAAAGAGCTCTGCCTCTCTGTTCTTCATAAGCCTCTTACATATCCTCCTCCTGCTCCTGTTGCTGTTTGTGTGACTCAGCCGAAATTATGCCACACACGTTCATTTACATGCCCACTTGAACTGATACAATAACACACACACTCGTAAAAAGAAGCACTCCCATCATTGTTTGCTAAGCTGACAATCCAGAATCAAATGAATAATGTTGGGCTGTCCTTGTATGATAATGGCAAAGATGAAAATGTGATGACAGTGGTAGCAGTAGTGAAAATGTTGGAAACTCATTATTTTGTCTCTTTTCAGTGGCATATCAGAGAGGTGGAGAAGGTGTAAGCAGCGCTGGAAGGTAAGATTTCTTTTAATGCTTTTAAAAAGTGGGTATGAAAATATTTCAAATATTAAACACATTTTGGCCCAATACTTGATGAATAAGATTTCATCACAAACACAACAGGATGTGAAATCCTCTGAATTGATTGAGTAGGGCTGAGCAGGTGTACTTTTGTTTGACAAACACTAGGGGGAGTTATGTGCCTTTCTAAACAGCATAGGGCTGAGGAGGCGTAAGCAGGTGCATCAAGTATGATACAAACAGGAACAAAGCCCCATATAGTCTGCGAGAAGCCCATCCTGATCCCATATAGTGGAGAGCCACATCCAGCCACAAGGCTGTGCCGTAGCATCACCATAAAACTTTAATGGAGATACATTCACACACACACATCAGTCACAGTACCCCTTTTCATGTTGTGGAATGGTGCATTGTGCAAAACAGTGAGACTATACAGAAGGTTGAGCAAACACTGCATCAACTTGCTAACACTCATTTGTATATCCACTGGATGGCATTTGGCATGTTTTCACACAGCTGGGGCTGTTTGAAAATTTTGCACACACACAAAAAAGAGGAAATATATATTCATTTCTTTATTAAGAGTACAAAATGTACACAATACTGAACATTAAGTGTACGTGTGTGTTGTTCATGTGTTAATGAATAGCTAGCTTGGAGCCATCAGCAGTAAATCCATATTCATTATATTATCCAGTTCTATGATTGAATCCCATATGCAGCATGGCTGTGTCAGCTCTGCACAAAGACAATGGCCATTCAGTATCAACATACAACTGCCGTGGTGATTGAGGAGCTATTGTGAGATTGTATTTGGCTGTAGAAGACAAATGTGTTCATTACCCAAAATGAATCCAAGAAATTAGTCATTTGAGTGGGAATGAGGAACTGTGATTCAATGCTAATTCAGTGTTGGGATATGCAAGCTGGGAGTTATTCTGTGGAGATTTGAACAGCGGAACAATATATGGCCCTGTTAGCCATGCATGTAGCCTGCATTTTCTTTGTACGCTAGATTGATTCATTTCATGACCAATAGGAGGCTATTTATTCTCAGCTCTTTTACCTCTTAGTGTTTGGCCTGAGGTCAGGTTGTACAGTAGAATCCTGTTATACAAGTGATCTAGTATTGTATTGGGATTAAAGCCAAAGAAATGGGAGCAAGACATGGAGACAATGGAGATGGATGGCCAGACGATGATTTGAGAGACTCGTCCGCATGGGTTTCTCCTCTGGTGCTTGAGTTTCTCTTCTTTCCTTCTGTACAGCTAAAAAAAACTTTTTTAAATGATAGAGATGTTGTGTGACACCATGGAATCTACTGTGGGTGCGTTTGTGATTCACTGACTGTTCAGGACGAGCATTTCGCAACATTGGGAGTGAATTTTATCTGGCTGTCTAATCCAGGCGGATCGCTAATGCTCACGAGGGCTCAGGGAAAGTGTCATTGGCTGTGGGCAAGTCAAGCACACACAATCTATTTAGCTGGGCTTTTTTCTAGTGTGCTCCCTGGGCCTGTGTGCCTGTGTGTATGTCTTTGTGGCCAAAAGGCAAAAAGTACTAAAGCTGGATTTCTAGTTTTTCTATTCTCAGCTGCTGGATAAATAAACTCCACATAATCTTCTCTTTCAAATATTGTGTAACTGTGGGTGTTTCAGTTCATTCACATAAATGTCACTGTGGTGTTGGCTTAGTCTCTTACTATTGTTAACCATTTGGTCTCATTTTTTACAGGCCTGGTTTGCTAAACATTGGGGAATCTGCCACTCAGCCCTGGCTGGCTGACACATGGCCCAACTCCTGCTCCAACCACAACGACTGCAGCATCAACTGCTGCACTGCAGGCAATGGCAACAGCGACAGCAACTTGGCAACATACAGCCGGCCAGGTATGTAGAGTCAACCCTGCCATACGTAGGTAACAACCAAAATAAACACTCCCCTCAAAGGCAATGATGCAGTCCTTGACAAAATAACTGTGGAGATAAGAAATGTAGGCGCTGAGGGAATCTGCGAGAGGAAGTAAAATCTGATATCTGGGTTAGCTCCCTGGAGAGTTGTTCTGTGTATCTCTCCTTTCTGTAGGTCTCCAAGAGAAAAACCTGGAGAAATATTAGGATTAAGAGTGGCTGTGTGCTTGTGTGTTTGATTTATCTGAGGTTAAAGTAGAGCTGTTTTAGGCAGGAAATAAAAGGAGCACACTGAGAGGGGCTTATGGCTCTACTCTGTTGCTAATCGAATTGCTCTGCTGATTTCCATACTGTTGTTATAGCCGGTAATGCAATTTCCCCTAAGTGCTCAGTTATTTAAGAAATGTGCAGCGGGCGAAGAGGTCAAGGCTGGACTGCAGACGGTGGCCAGAAGCAGAGGTAGAAAGAGAGAATGATGGAGAACGAGAGAGAGAGAGAGAGGGAGGGGTGCACCTGGAAGACCAGATGGAAGGAAGAAGAAAGGAGTGATGAAAAATAAGTATATGCTAAAACATACGCAGAGAAGGTAGAGAGCGTGAATGAGATGAAGTAAAGTAGGGTAGGTGGAGAGGGGGAAAAAAAGGAAGAGACATAAGGAACACCACCAGGTGGTCTTTTAGTTTATTCAGCACTACTACATTTGTCAACAAAAGGGAGCAAATTTGGCCTCAAAATCACATACAATACTGCTGTACAATATACACTATTGTGTATGTACACACACTCAGTCGCAAAGTGACCTATCTGAAAAGAGAACAGAGTAAAACTTGCAGCCAAAAACTTGTATGACACAGGACATAATGTTATTAATTTTCAACCAAGACCCAAGTTAAAAAAAAAACCCTATCCTCGGAAACTTGGACTGCAATGAAATGCTTTATGTACTAAATTATGCACTGTGGGACTATGCCTTTAAGGGCAGCCCATAATTCCTATCCAGCTGTTCAGCCTAATATCCATCCAGCCATTCAATAGTTTCTCCTTACTTCAAACCTTTCCCAATGAGGATTAATAATTCATTTTGTAGACTTAATAGTCATCAAGTTCAGTTTTTTCTTTGTGCTAATCACCCTTTCGGAGGCTGATGTGTTTAACTCTACCTTAACATGGTGTGAGATGTTTAACAGGGAATAACAGGCTAAAGGCAGCCCTCACTTCTCGCATGACACCCCGCTGTATGACACTAAGGAGCTTGCCAGTCGCATGCTTTGTGTGTGTGCCAAACCTAAACTCTGTGAACATTAAGAGGATCACTGACTAGGTGACAGAGCAAAGAAATAGGAGTTAATGTCCCTTCATCACAGCCATAGGGGCGCTTTCACAGATCAGCCATTGAAGTGCTGAGCTGTTCCGTGCAGCTGAAATGCGAGGCGCATGGCACGAGCAGCGTGCACCTATGGCCGTCCTTGGTATTTACCGCAAAGCTGGCTCTCAGATCTGCTGGAGGATTTGAATATTTTATGAGCCAGGGAAAATTGGATCCGTCAGTGGAGCTCTGCTTTTACTGCGTGCCTCATTCCAGGTCTTTGATACAGACATGTCTCTCTGTCCCTCTCAATGAGCAAATACGCTCCCACCGTCAGATGGAAAAGAACAGAGATGACACCCACATTGAGTCACGGGTGAGACTGAGAAGAGACTGAGCAAGAAAGGTGTAATACCACCTGTGTCACTCTCCTACAGTAGACCTTCATTTGGCAAACAAAACTGAGACTTTAAATGGAAATAGCGATCTCTCTCCAGTGGGCACAGTGATCTTTCAAAAGCTTGAAATTAATATGTAAATAAATAAATATTTTCAGCTCTGTGGTAGATCAGATGGTGCCCTATTGTTTTGAAGATTTTACCAAACTGGCATACTGCTGCAAAGCTGATCAGCAGTAGACGAGATTCACTAAATACCCTCCTCATGTTCTCCAGCCGACTGCATCGCCAATTATAACAACCAGATGGAAAACAAGCAGACCAACCTCATGGTGCCAGAGTCAGGAGTCTATGGAGATGTAGACCTGTCGAACAAGATCAATGAGATGAAGACCTTCAACAGCCCCAACCTGAAAGATGGACGCTTTGTGGGTCCCGGAGGCCAGCCGACACCTTACGCCACCACCCAGCTCATCCAGTCCTCCATTATGGGCAATAATATGAACTCAGAGAGAGGAACCGGAGGGAGTGGAGGTGGACCTGGGGGTGGAGGGGAGGTGAATGAAAAACACTGCTGGAAGCCCACCTCAGTCCAGCAGCAGAAGCAGGAAATGGGCTCCCAGCTGCAGTACATCATCATGGAGCAAAACAAGCTGAACAAGGGTGAGTGTGTGGAATACTCAGCAGGTCAACTCTGAGCCATGATCTTCCTCCATTCGATTTTTCCCTCTGTTCTCTGCTTTCCCGGCTCTATCAGCCTCACTGTGGAAGCCTGTAGAAGAGTTTCATGCTCATCTTTTCCTAGGTTCTGTCAACGTAGGCGTCATCACTCTTTCTTCCTGCCTGTCTGTATGGCATTCCTGTATCCCCTCATCACCCATCACAGTCATGTAGAATCTTTGCCGCTAAATGAGAGTCATGCTTGGATTGCTGTCGTTGTACAATATCTGGGTTGCCTTTTTGTGATGAAGACAGGTGTGAGGGTTTATCTTTGGTGTCAGATTTCCAAAGGCAAGACAAAGACAATTCCTGGGTCTTTAGATGCTTTGAACAAAGCTATCATCACCTTGTAGGACCTGCAGAAAGGAACCACATCTGGTGTGATAGTTTTGAGATTTTTGTGCAGATGTTGCATGTGTTCACATACTCACCTGAAAATTATTAAGCATGAATTGCATGGCCCTTGTCATGTGTAACACTGAACACTGTAATGTCATTTCATGGTATACATAGTTTCATGTTTCCGCTGTGGTTTTGTTCAATCATATGTGGTTCTTCTTTTCCTTCTTCATTAGGAAGTGGTTGCTTTGCTCGAATGTTTTAGAGTTTTTTTGAGTCTGCCAGGTGCCACACTAACCATACAACTCCATTCTTCCCACCATCAGACCGCTACAGAGGGGGTGACAGCCCTATGCCAGCCACCATCCCCTACAACCAGACCCATGACAGCCACACTGGGGGCTCCTATAACAGCTCTGACCGAGGCAGCAGTAGTACATCTGGTAAGAGGGCTGGGGCATAAAGAAAAAAAAAAAAAACAACATATCTGAAGAGTCTCTCTGCCTCTTAGAGTTCTTATGAGTTTTATTCTTAATTTATTCTTTTTTTCCCCACTCTTTTTAATTTAACTGACAATGTATTTTCCCAGCTTATTATTGTTGTGAACCATATAATTACATATGGGGAGAGGGGGGGGGGGGGGGGGGGGGGGGGGGGGGGGGGGGGGG
>JBBMJY010000026.1:5948569-5975555 GCA_037833715.1 Toxotes lorentzi
TGAGTTGACTGACAAGGGGGTTTCCCCGTTTATTGGTGTTGTGAAACATAGGATCACAGATACCCCCCCCCCCCCCCCCCCACCCCCGTCCCCCCCCCAGCTCCATTTGAAAATCCCGGTTTTCCTCAAAAGCAATAAATCACTTTGAGACGGTAATAATGCTTGCTTTAAAATGGTAATTTGATTAATTTCCATGTCAGCCTATTTCGAAGAGAAACTGAAAGGGAGATGCCTTCAGAAAGTGGAAAATTGCTGAATAAAAAGAGAAGAGGAAACTGACAACAATGCCTTCAAACAAAAGCATGAGCACCATGCTAGGCATTTGCTTGTGTCTTTTGTTTTCTGGGTGCAATGTCATCCAAGGGATGTTTAAAGCAAATTAGATAAGAGAATCCTCTTTTATTTATGAGTTCTGTTTTTTGTTTTGTTTTCCTGCTTTTAATTTTATTTCTCTGTTTGTCCTTGCTTATTTTGCATTGCTTCTGTTAATTGGCTTTACTTTAATTCCAGTATGGAGCAGCCTAATTTCATCAGGGCCTCAATGTCTGTCTGTGGACAAGGACAAATGATAACACATTGCAGACGGCATGCAACACTGCCACCTTAATGCCATGTATCCATTCTGATATTGCATTTGAAGTTCAGGCCATTAAGGAGAAGCCTTTAGTGCTCACTGCACCTCACAGCTCATTGGTTCACAATTCTAATAGTTGGGTATTAATTGGATCATTTTCTGCTGTTTTCTTCCTACCTTTTCTCGTGATACTGGTTAATACCACTCTATGGAAATAATTGTGTTTTACAGTATTTTCCAGCATTTGATAACTTAGAGGTATATGTGCACACTTGCTTTAGCCTTTGCACTCTTACGTGTAAAATGATCTTTTGTCAGTCAGTCTTGCTAATGCATGTTATCTGCTGTCATATCCTTGCTCATTAACTTGAGATTTCATCGACATTAATAATTGATGTGTTTTTCAAAGACAGAGAGAATATAAGTATGTCTGCAGGTGTCTTGTGACTGATGGATTGCTTTTTTTTCCCTTTTATTTTGAGCAGGGAGTCAGGGTCAAAAGAAGGGAATGCGCACCCCCAAACTACCCAAACAGAGCACAATGAATTGGGCTGACCTGCTGCCCCCACCCCCTGCAAACCCGCCCCCGAGTCGGAACGCAGAGGAGTACTCTCTATCAATGCAAGAAAGGTGGGACATGTCTGCACAGACAAAAGGACACAGACAATCTGACAGGCATGCAGACATTGTTTTTAAATACTAGTTCATTCTTCCTGCTTTTCTCCTGTTTCTTACATCCATTTCAAGCATTTGCCCCAAGGGTTTTCTATCCATTAGTGCTAGGTTCATGTCAAACCTTGATAGAAGGATGGCATGAATATTAAGTGCATGTTTTTCTGGCTTCAATATATAAACATCCATGTTTTCAGTGAGTGATATGTCGGTAACAAGGCTTGTTTCTCTCTGTTGGCAGCTGTGACCCAGACATGCAGTGCCCCATGCCCCCCTCTCACATGTACCTGCAGCCTGATGAGCTGGAGGAGGAAGAGGAGATGGAGAGGGGGCCCACACCTCCCATCCGTGGGGCAGCATCTTCCCCTGCTGCTGTATCTTACAGTCACCAGTCCACAGCAACCCTCACCCCCTCACCCCAGGAAGAGATGCAGCCGATGCTCCAGGAAGCACCTGATAGCCATGAACGCAGGTATACCTGCATGATGTTAAACGGCCGACCAGAATATAGTATAACAAGTAACAAAAGAAGAGTGGTCAGTCTGTGTAAAGGTGTTTCTTTTCTTCAAATCCTTAAAGGGAAACATAATCTCCAAAGTACTTGAAATTCATAAACGTTTTCTATATTTTAGTCCATTAATTCCAAATTCTGTATATTGTGCTGGCCATTTTTCAAGCATAAAAGCATATCTTCTTTTTTGATCTGTTACCTCCCAGGGAGCCATTTGTTTCAGTTCATTTCAGTACAGCATAAAAATCAACTCGCAGCAAAAGTTGTTTGAAATAAGTAATTTTTTTTTGTCAAACATATTATTATTGCGTGATAGTTACTGTGAGCAGGAACTGTTTTGAAAAACTCATCCTGTCGGTGCACAAGGAAAACAGCATCATCATAAATTTAGGAGCAAACTGCCAAAAGAAGCCATTTCAAAATCAGAATCTATCAAATCAATAACAGTACTGCCATTTCTGTTTTCTTATTGCTTATTTTCTGGGTCCAATTTGAGGATAGCATAGCTGCACTCTTCAATATAATGTGCTTTGATATACCTCAGAAAACCATTAGCCCAAATGCAAAGTACACATGGTGTAGTTTGGCTAAAACATGCAAAATCTGCGGTATGGTCCCAAAATTACAGGCAGGTTAATTTTACTTTCTGTGTGTAATTTGTCCAAAATATTCTACATTTGATGGGATTCTGATACCATGTGTTTCTCACTTTTTGCAGACGCCATGCTGTGAGCCCCCCACCCCCTCCGAGGCCCCTCTCTCCTTCACACACATATGGGTACATCACCAGCCCGCTGGCCTTGGACACTGACGGTATGGAGGAGGAGGATATATTGGAGGAAGAGGAGGAGGGTGACGAGACAGATGCAGAGGTGGCCAAGATGCACTATCACCACACCCACCCCCACACACACCCTCACCATCCTCAGATGCATCCGCGAAGGTTGCTGCTACGAGGGCTTGAACAGACCCCTGCGTCCAGCATGGGTGACTTGGAAAGCTCAGTGACTGGCTCCATGATCAACGGATGGGGGTCGGCTTCTGAAGAGGATAATGTCTCTTCAGGGAGGTCCAGTGCAGTCAGCTCATCAGATGGATCCTTCTTCACTGATGCCGACTTTGCTCAAGCGGTTGCTGCAGCTGCAGAGTATTCAGGCCTCAGGGTGGCCAAGTACCCCAGTACACAGGGCCAGGAAGTGGGAGGAGCTTCAGGTAGATTTAATCAAGTTGACCACATCCACAAGAAATGTTATTGCAAGAATTTTGAGAAAAGGGAAAAAGCCAACTATTCTTCTGTCTTTTTTCTTAGCACGAAAATACCAAATAAACCCATCAGGCCACCGTCCTGGCAGCCCGGTGTCTACAGACAGTAACATGAGCATGGCAGCTGTACACAGGAGGCCTCCTAAAAAGCAGAAACAGCATCCTGCAAGCCATCAGGGCATCCAGCGGCGTGAAGCATATAATGAAGGTACATATATGATATGTATGAATTCAAAAGAATTTTATACAAGTTTCAATTCCTGTAAAAGTCATCCTAGCTCTGTATGTATGTTGCTTGGTACAAATTTTTCTTATCCAATACTATGTAATATAGACATAAAAAAAAAAAGTATTTTAGAAACTCAGAGTAGTCAGGTATGTAAACGATTGTCTGTATAAGACATTAATGACTTAATCCAGCCAACACAGAGAGAGAGGAAGACATGTAGCAGCAGTAGTGGGTCAGCTCTGTATCCCACAACTACACAGATGGCCAGTTTGTGTCAATGGCTCTCCCTCTATTCCCTCTACAGATATGGAAGTGAAAAGTGCAGTTTACTGTAATGTAGTGTCCATAAATGACTGAGTGTGGGTGTGCCATGAGCCAGAGTTTTAATCATCCCCTTCCATGTGTTTTATGCGCATGCATACATGGCATCACTCCTAATCTGTGGCGGTGCAGAACAGATCGGGCGAGTTGTGGGCTAGAGGCCAGGGCCATGGTGGGTAGGAGTGGAGGGGGTTGTCTCAGGGGAGCTCTGTCCAGCTTGGCTCCGCTGACACTGGGATGTCTCTCCACTCTAGCCACTAATGAAATTGATCCAGGTGCTCTGGCTCATACTGAAGTACCACCTTTCACTCGACAGGGGCTGAACATAAACAAAACAGGCTAAATACAGGAGCGGCTGTACACAGAAAGAAAAGCTCTGGCCTTGTTAAGTAAATGAGCATTTGACTTTTTACAGCAGCGTTCTTTACAACACACAGCCTACAAGCAGAAAAACACTTTTTCCTGTGGAAAGATCTTTTTCTTTTTTTTTATTTATCTAAGCATGGTTGTGTGCACATGCTCACTCTGCTGTGTACAGTATGTGCTGTCCCAGAGCTGGCTCTCCTCTTAGTGTCAGGTGTCCTTGAGTGTTGGAAGCACTTGACAGGGAGATTTAATATCCAGCTCACTAGAAGCCAGAAAATCCAGCCCCCCCAAACCTCCGCCTCTTGCCATCATCCTTATATCCTGGCTTCTTCCCCATCCGTTGCCCCTCCATTTGGAGTGATCTGCATTCCTCTCCACACTCTTCTCTTCTCCCTGCTCCCCTCTCCTCCGTCTTTGTTTGAGCAGACAGCTTTGGAGCTCGGTCTGTCCATCAGTCCTCCTGCTGATTGCTTTTGATCTCAATGGACTGTTTTTCATTTGGAGGTTATTGCCTCCCCCCATCTCTCTAGCTTCACCCTACAAACCCCCCCCCCCCTGTGGTCTGGAGGACTGGTGCTGAGGTGATAGGTGAGAGAAGGTGATTTAATGAAATGTAAAGTAGGACAAAAGAAAAAACACTGATGTTTGCTACACACACACAGAATACATTGTAATGTGTATTTTGCAGTCTCTCTACCTTTCCAATTACTCCATACTGACACTAGTATCAGACAGCATCACTGTAAGTACACAAAGAAAACATCAGATAAGGCAGCAGGAAAACAAGTGAACCAGCAAGGGAGGCAACCCCCCTTCCCCACCCCTTACCCCTCTTTGACCTACTCATTTCACTCTTGTTTGCACAGCGGATGTGGAAACACCCAACTTATAGGTCCCCCTGATTCATATTGTTTTTGACTCTGATGCCTTTGTCTACCTCCTCCTCCTCTGTGAACTTAACCGTTTCCTGTCTCTTGATCTGTCGTGACCTTGTCTGCCTAATTAACCACCAGGTCCTCCAATACACCCTCCTTGGCAAGCCCAGAGACACTTTACAGACTTGAGCTCTGTCCTCGATACTTCCTCATAAATCTAACTGGCGCTCTGCTCCTCCCTTGTAGTGAGCTATATCTCACAGACTGTGGCATTGATCGTACTCTGACTGAGGTAGGACTCAGGAGGCAAGAGAGATATTAAAAAACTGCACATGCTGCTCTGCTGTATGATATTGACTTGGCCCCCTTTTGTATTCAGGAGGAGTGGATGGAGGTGGAGGATAATCAGAAAAGTGTATTGAAGCTGCCTGAGTCCACCAACAAGACGCAGCAAAGACATCACCTGCCCTATTAGCCTTTCACGTGGAAAAAAAAAAAAACATGAATAAAATTTTTTAAAAAGTAAAATAAAAGCTTTGATTATTGACAAAGTCCAGCATCGTACAATCTTAAAAGTCCAAGGTATCCATTGGGATGCAAGAAAGGTGTAAGGAGTTGGCACTTGCTACGTTTATTAACTTTCTAATCCTACGTGGATTATGTGTCTGGCCGCTGACAAAACCATCTTTCAGGTCGGAAGCTGATTAGAAGATGAAAAGCCATCGATCGCAGGCACGCTTTTCTCTCAGCATTTTGTTTAGATGGCTGTGTGATGTGTGCGAGGCCAGGCGGCTCTCTGGCTAGCCTCATATGAATAATGGCTCAAGGACAAGCAGCATTGATTCATCAACGGGGGAAGTCGAGCAGGTCAGAGAGCCAGCTGCTGACCGTCACGCTCCCCTCTTCCTCTTCTCACTCAAATCTCATAACTCTCTGTCTAGATTTTCGGTCTGTCTAATGTCATCTGTTCTGTTTGGGGGAGTTTCCGTTAAGCACAGCCATGTGTACAGATATGAGTGTATGTACACACACTGCAGCTGTTTGCGTATCACTTTGCAGGTGTGAGACAGCTGAATGACAGATGATACACACTGAAGTTGCAAGAGTACACAGATTCTTGTTCTTCAGGCTTGTGCAATTATCTAAACCCTGGTTTTTGATGTTGGTGGTTAATGTGTTCTTACTTCCTGTGTTTATCCTTCAGATCTCCCACCTCCACCCATCCCACCTCCAGCGGTTCTTAAGTCCCCAACACATCCCTCCAAGGCAGCTCTGGAGGGCCGAGGAGTAATCTCCCCTAAAGCAGGTGAGGGTCGAGACAAGAGAGGAGGAACTGGGGGCTATAAACCCCGAGAGGGCACAGACCCCAGAACCAGCTCATCTGAACGCAAAGACGCTCAGGAGAGACAAAAGACTGCTCATGGAGAGAAAGGGAATAGACATGAGGGTAACACCGCTAACAAGGCACGCCACCATGCAGGTACTACAACAAATACAATGTGAAGGAATCCTTCAGTGTCATATGCAGTAGTTTTGATTAAGCGAGTCTCATTTCCTTATACAATTCTTCTCTGTCCCTAGGTTCAGAGGACATTCTGCCCTATAGCCGACCACAGTTCCCAACAGTCAACAGCCCCCGAGACCCAAGCTCCTCCAGTTCTATGTCCTCTAGGGGCTCAGGAGGCCGGCGGAGAGGAGAAGGAGGCCGCAGGAACCCTGCAGAGATGGGCCTCATCACCACGGGGGCCTTACAACCAGGAGATGAAGAGCTAGAGGTACAGAGGCTCTTAATAGATCTGAGTGTAGCAGAAAGCTATATGATTATGGTCCAACATGGATATTTAGAAATTTAAAAAAAAAAAAATACAGTCAAATTGTGGTCTGCAATTCCTTGTTCCTTCTCATCTGATACTATGGATACTAATCTGAAAAAAAAAGCTAATATCAACTGAGCAGCGTAGCTATAATTAACATAGTAAAGATGGGTGCTAACCAAAATGCTTGTTGTGTTTTTTATCCAGATGGTAGAAAGCTGAAGAACAGAGGAGACAAAGGAGGAACTGTCCTGATTTTTCCAAGAGTGGAGCACCATTGTTTCTCTTACAGTTTTAAATATCTCAGTATTTCACCATCATGTTGGCTGCCATCATACTGTACATCAGTAGTGTTTCTTTACATCTGGAAAACAGACCAATGGTTTTTTTTTTTCTAACTATTCATTTTTTATGTCCATTTGAAAAAAAAAAAAAGAAAAAAAAAGGAAAGTGTGTCTGAAGATAAAAGAATGGTGCATTCAAAACAAAATACGCAGTAGTATATTTATGTTTAATTCCAATGCAATATGGAGTGAAATCCTACTCCAGACGTTGACATGACTCGGCTTGCCATGACAAGAACTTTGGAGAGCCCATACAGTCAGTTGTTACTGTAATAAAATAGCTGCAAGCAGGGGTGGACTGTAAATATACATGTATACATGATGTCCTCTTGTTTTACCCATTGTGGTACCTCAAATTTGTCTTCCTTGTTTTATTTTGCAAATTCTAATTTTATTATGCCAGTAAATATAAATATTATTTTATCATTTCCATTCAAGTTGTAAATTGCAATATTATTTAGCTGCCCCAAGAAAGTGCCACTTTGGGATTTTTCTTTTCTTTAATTTTTTTTTGTAATGCACTGTTATGTTTCGTGTTTGTCGTCAATGTTTGTTATTTGTTTTACTTTGGTTTTAAAAGCACAATCACTAAACTTTATTTTAAACCATTCTATCTATTAACCTTTTTGTCTTACTGGAGGAAAACAGGTATGACAAAAGAGTCTAGTTAATCCTGATGATGGTGATGTAGGTAAAGGTTGCTGTTTACGAAGGCTGTTCTTGAAAGGAGACTCCTTGCGTTGTGATTGTCTCCCTCTCCAGTTCTGATGCTAGCTCAAGTGATAAAACAGACAGTTAATGTGAGTCATAGCTGCAATGTAAATATCTTTTCGCATTGACCATAAACTCAGCTATTGCACATTAATCGAAATGGTAATGTTGTCTACTAATGCACTTAAATGAATTTCAAATACAGGAAATAAGAGTGACTTTGGGAATCTGGAGAGGTTGTTATTGGACAAGAAGGGTCTCTTTTCTTGAAAAGACAGGGGTGTTGGATCCCTGTTTTTAAGGAGAAAGGATGCTGTTGTTTATTCATAGGACATCTGCAAACATTTGTTTCGTAAAGCAAAAAAAGTAAAAAGAACTAAAATAAAAAAAAAGATGAATAAAAAGTTCAAACTATACATGTTCCCTTGGTCATTTGTCAACATTTCTGAAAGAATAAGGGAGTATTCTTCTAGATTTTTCTTAATATCATCAAAAGCCACAACTACAATTTCATCATCATTCTGTCACTGAGTATTTTCACCATTTCCGTATCCTGTCCTGTCAATCCCAAGCCCTTTAATTCCTACTGAAGACACAAATCTTTAACAAAAGGTTAACCAATATAAAGTTCAATTTTAAGAAAGTACATTTCCCTCACAGCCAAGCACTGGTCATGTTAGAAAACATTATTAAAACATATGGTATTAAAATAGAGTGTTTATAGGGGGAAATTGTCTGTTGTGGCTCAGAGAACAAAATTTTAGATCCAGACTAAATATGCACATGCATTACTTTCATCAGATTTATACAGCTATTTATACATACATACATACATTATTGTCAGTAACTAGGAAATGAGCCTGATTTCCACAACCATATTTAGCCAAAAATGGACATGGACATGCTCTTTATAACATAGAGTTACAAAGTAGTCCAATGCCATTGATTATGTTGTTTCAGCAAGGTCCTGCAACAATGAGCAGCTATTATGATATTGCACACTTATTTGAATATGTATAACACTCACATCACAAATTCATCACCATGTACCTGGACCAGTGATATCTCAATTACCATCATTAAATGTCAGAAAAAAGTGATCAGTGATCTAGTTTATATGTAAAAACAACAGAGATTTTCATCATTGGTTTTAGACTTTTCATGTGATTTCTTGACTGTAAAAACATAGCAGCCTTATCATCCTTATCTTTTTTTAAAGCATTATTTTTCTTTATAGTGGTATGAACATGAAAACAACTTCAATTTGTCATGATTTAGCTTATGTTATTAACCATATGTGAAAACAGATGCTATTGTGAAAAGTACAGAACGCTAACATTTGAGGAGAAAATGTACTCATAAAAGCAAAAAATAATTTTACTGACATACTTAGTATAGCTATAAAAGAAAAGAATCTTAACAGAGCTCAATGTCATTGCATCTATTGCATTTTAATATAAAATCATTGGAGCCAGCCTCACTTGAAAGGACAGAATGTACTTCAATAATACTATCAAGGGTGGAACTATCAATATCCTTGGCTCAGAGGCTAAACAGCCATTTCTGTTCTGTACAGTAGCTGTTCAAATATATTACCTAATGCCAGTTCCATTAGTGTTCTCCATTACTCACAATATCAGCATCCCATGTCATTCAGTAAAGGCATCTGGAGCCACCAAGGGAAGCTAAAACCAGTGGTGAAGGGATTATATTCAATTTGACAGGCCTAGATTGCTGCCAATTAGGCATAAGGAGACTTCAATGAGGTTACATAAGAAACAAATACAGTACACATCTTATTTCTCATCACTCGCTAGCTGCTGGCATAGCTGCTGACGCGGCAAAACAAAATACCCATAAAATCAGCAGATGACATTACTGCCACAGAGCGACTCTAAACAGCGACTTATCCTAATTGGAGACCGAAATACATTTGTTCCAGTTTATTACATCTAACCTGCCTACTGCTTGTCCTCACAGAGGCAATAACCTGGCCTATGGGAGTCTTTAATGTCAACCACTGTCTGCCTGGCTTATTCAAACATCAGTGATGAAGAAAGAGAGATGGTTCCTCCCCTTTATACTCCCTCCTGAGTCTCAAAGAACTGGAATGGAAGTCCTGTTTTTACAAGTTAATGAAGAGTGCTGCCCACCTCAACATGCTGGAGCCTCATGAGACCGACCACTCTGACTCTTCTACCGAAAGCCATCAGAGCGACAAGAGATTCTACGTGCGCTAGACTTTTTTTTTTTTACTGGCACAGTTTAAAGAGGGGCTATTTAAAGACATTTAATTTGGGTTTTGACAGCGGTTTTTGAAAATCAAAAATACTGGAATGTTTGAAGTAAGCTAATCAAACACCAAACAACCTTTTATGCAGTGTTTTTAACCAAGAAAATGCATACATCTTTTCAAAGATTCAAAGAATCTAATTTAGGATGACATTTGATGTTTATAGAGAGAAATTAGAAACATATCAGTATAATTCAGCAATGGTTTTATAATAGTTAAGCTATGACAATTATGGTCTCAGAATTCCCACTCCCCCTCCTCCTCAGCTCGCTCTCAGAATTTGGAGCTCCCTTCCCCCCTTCATTCCCCCAGGTGTTCTCTAATAAGCACCTTTCTAAACAAGAACAAATTTGGAACAGGGGAGAGCATCCCCTTATGCCTCCATCCATCATTTTAATGAGTGGAGGTGTGTCCAGGCCCCACAATGAGATGCAGGTGATTAAGGATATTAAGCAGCTACACGGGCTGCCAGGGTTATTCACCCCATAAAGGCATGAATATGTAAGATGAGGCTGGATAGTCTTTGGTCAGGTTATTAGACTTACTCTACCTGTGTGCCTGGGGGAAGGCTCTGAGGTGTAGTGGCACATCCATGAAATTAAAACTGGGGAAAGGGAATGAAAAATACGAGTGTGTGTGCATTTTTGTTATGTTATTATTTTTTTCTCCCTCACTTTGAAAGTTTTCTTATGTGTGAAAAATACTTGCGCTACTCTATCTATACTGTATATACATTAACAGCGTCTACTACGGAAGAGGATTAGTGCCGCATGTAAAAAAAAAAAAAAAGAAGAAGAAATTGGAATTCTGAGTCAGAATTCTGACTTGTGATGATTTCATGTTTTTTTTATTTTTTAACAGTAAACGTTTTTAACGAGACATTTTTAACTATTCTGTTACATTTGATAAAGCAAATCAGTTAATCAAGAAGACAATCAACATGTTAGATGTTGAAATTATTGTCAGTTGCAACCCTAGCTAATTTTAGTACAATTTGCATTTTTAACACATTTACATTACTAAGATGAATAAATACTGTTATATAATTATATAATCTATAAAAATAAATGTATAATTATAATCAGAAAAAAAATGCCTCTAATTGTCTAATCTATGAACTAATCTTCTATTCAGTCACTGTAAAACAGTAGATCAACCCACAAAAACACCCAAGTGAAAAGAGATGAGAGATGAAAATGGTTTCAGGCAAGAACTTGTCAAATAATCTTTGCAATCCTAAAAAGCACAAACGATTGCTACTCGATCACTGATTGCTCTTAAGCTATTTTTACAGGTTGTGAGGACTAAAAACTACCACCTGCCCAAATCAGATTGACTGTGTTAGCATCCCACAAATAAAGACATGCAAGTTTCATGTGAATGAATGAGTCTAATTTCTCAGAAGGAAGTACATTCAAAGACAAATGATCCATTAATATGCCAATGTCAGTATGAGGCCTAATTACTCTGCTCAAAAACACGCTAAACATGTACAAATCTGTAAAGCACACTAACCTCTCCCCTTCCTTCAGCTTCCTCTTTCTTTGGGCCTTCAGTGTTTCAGTTTTTGCAATCAATAATTGAAACTGCAGTTGCTTTCAGCCCTGTTCCAGCAGCCAGAAACTAATTTCTTTTGTGCACATTCAGGCTGTCTCTCATTTCTGATCGCCAAACTGCTTCATTAACCTCCTTCCCAAACTAGGAGGTAATTAAGTGAACAGCTGTGTACTGTCTAACAACTCTTCTTACAGTCACTACCCTTCGCGAGAACGCCAGCGAGGAACCCGTTATCACAGGTGCACAGTGTTTAGACAGCTTCCCAGCACCTCTCCACAGCCATTTACACTACAGCTGCAGGTCAAACGCCACCTCTTCAGACAATCAATCAAAACTCATTTATGTTTAATGATCTAACCAACTCATCACAATTTCAAATCATTACAAAAAGTTATTTTTAATCAATGTTAACCACTTAAGCTTGTTTCAACTTGTGAAAATTGAACTGAGATGAGTTATTGTAAAAGATAGCCGTCAGTGGCGAGACTGCCAGATGTAATGAGAGAGGGAGTGTGGAAGCCAGCCAAATCCAAGTTTTTTTAATAACTGGGAAGTAATCTAGGTGATTTGTACATCCATTTGTCACTTAGCCAGTCATTCTAACCATCCTTATTTAGTGCCGATGGGGTCCGCACAATTAACCCAGAGGAATATAGCCTCCTCGTGCCGTCTCCTGGAATCTTCCCCGCCCGAGCTTTTTTCTAGGCTGTCCTCTTTTAAGTCCTCGTTTAATGCTACCAATGAGTCATAGTCTTTATCAAAGATATTATAATAATTATCAATACTGTAAGCACTTTGATTAGTAGAATAAATTCACATGATTCAATTCACTATACGTGCATGGCGTAGAGAAATCACGGAAAAGACTTTGACCCCAGCTTAACACTGCGACAGAGGTGGGTTTCATTGGACTGAATGTCAATTGGCAGCACTTGTCAGCTAGAAAACAGATCTGTTAATCAGCACTCCTGATATGAGAGTTCTAAAAAAGCAACAACAGCTACAAGAGACATCTAACAGAGCTGCAAAGGCCAAATCCATATTGCAGGTGCATCAGTCAAAAAGTAATGAGTTTCATGAATCCACATACATAAGCAACACAGGCAGCAGACGAACTGCATTGATGGTGGGTCAAACAGTGGCCTATGAAGAACATACAGTATACACTATTACAAAGCTCAAGGTGATAGCTTCAATTTTTTTCGTCCAACCAACAAGTTCAACTGTACTTAGCAAATATTTAGCATTTTGGCACAATAAATGACTTGAAACAATAGATTACCATCAATGTCAATTAACTACTCAATTAACTGACTAATTATTTAGTTGAATCTAATATCATGATCACTTAAGTTTTCTGGAATTTTAATTTACAAACCTGATGGGAATGTTTTTGGCTAGTGTGCTACATCAAAAACTTGATAAATCAAGGTATTTCATTCAACTGATTCAACAAAAATTCCACTATTACCATATAATAGACCTCATTGATTAAAACTGGCCATGATAGTCTAATACACCCACAGATATTACAGGGATAGATACCTCAGCGGAGATGGTAAAGCAATATCTTCGCCTATTGCCTTAAGAGTGCATAATCTTCCTATCGCCAAGCCCTACTTCAGAGTCCTTTTTCATTAAGTGTACATTATTTTGTCTACACCCTGTGGATTGTTAATCAGGCTGCTGTCCAATACAATATTCTCCTATTACAAATATCATTGATTTCAACTAAATTACAAAATAGAACACTAATTAAAAGCCCTCCTCACACATAGGTTAAATATAATGTTACTGTGTGAATCAGCTGCACACACACTTCCCTGTGAATTCAAAGAAACCCATTAATAGGCTCTTGTCTCAGTCAGGGTGTTGTGTATATCTGTAATGACAGCATTGAAATAACCCTTAACTCCATGTGACTCCTACCCAAGGTTAGGAATGCCCAGTGCAAACACACAGTCATACCATTCAACAGCGACATGTTTTCATAACACCATCACCAGACACGCTCAGAAAAATCCTGACACGGCCAATCACGGAGGCTACATGTAAATGGCAATAGACAAAAGGCCTGGCGCTGCTTGATGTTCAGGGAGGGCACATAATGGGGATAAATTAGTGTGTTTTCTTAGTCAAACGACCTGGGGAGTGCTGGTGATTTGAATGGCGGGTGCTCTTCAGGCATTGATAGATGGAAGGTGAGGACAAGGGTGAGTGGGTTGCGGAGGTGTTACAGGGAAGGGAGGATCGTTGCGGTGGAGTTTAAAGGGTGTAGGCACCTTTGGGTTTATCCTGGCTCTAGTCCACCTTCTCTTTCTCTCTTCTCTTCTTCCTTTCTTTCTATCTTTCCGTTGCTGACAGGCCGCTGACTGACTGAGTGAGGGAAATGAGACATGGGCACATCACGCTTTGTGTGGCCTTGGGGCTTTTTCTCCTTCACATAAGATGGCTGATGTGCATGTGTTGCCATCTTAAGCTGTTGTTTTACTGCCTGGCCATTTTTCTCTTTTATGACAGCGACCTTCTTGAAAGCAACATCTATGCCCTTTCATCTCCATTTATCTTTTTATTTGATATGTTTGTATTTTAACAGATTAATAATTTAAAGCAGTGTGATTGCTAAAGACAGGGCAGAATCATATAACTGGCTTGAGGTTGTATGTTATTTGACTGCGGTATATTTCTAGATTGTGTCCAGAGCTTGTTCCATCGATTATTATTTTTCTCCCTCTCAAAAAAGACTAATGAGCCCAGAGAATTCCACTAGAAAGGTTAATACAATATTGAAATGTCAGGAGATTAATGATATTGTTCTTGGGTGACAAATGTCTTGCCCTTTTCACTCCGTTCCTCCCTATTTGTGGTCTTTTTCTGTCTCCCTCTCATTCTCTTTGTCTGTTTCTCTTTAGCTCTCCATCTACCGTTTTTTTTTTCTTCTTCCCTTTGTCTCTTCCTCGTTCTCCTCCACTGACCATGGTCTCCAGATGCCAAGGACTTATCCCCACTACTGTGCGTAAATGCTGTAGCTATGTGCAGTGACACAACACAGGAGATGGGCTGTGCTGTACGCTGTGTGTGGCTGTCAGTAAATGAATAGCATTGATCCATCTTCATTAGGAGGCGATGAGATTTCAACACGAGGAGTTTGCCTTCTGTCAAGAGCGGAAACTCTTCCTTATGTACCAGACCATCAAACAATACGTCGCTACTTGACAGCTTATCCGTAAAAAGTGAAACACTGCTGTCTTGTAAGAGATACTGAAATCCTCATCTGTGTTTTGGTCTTTGCTGGTGCAGATGTTAACTGGTCTTATATGTTCATTGTCTCTACAGTGCACATCTTGACTCCTCCCATGCTCCTGCAGCTCCCTGGCATGGGGTCCAAGTTTTAATCAACTCTGCATAATTGGAGTGATTCCCTGTCTTGCTGTATATTTCAATCCATCTGTATAATTACGGTATATTAAAGTCTTTGTCGGAAGGAATGGGGAGGGAGAAGCCTCACACAGACCCTCCCCTGCCGGTCTCCCACACACCCACCCACCCACCCACCCACCCCTCCTCTCTGTTGCTCACACAATTGCACACCATCTTGAGAGAAAGAGGAAATTACCTCTTTTGTCATCTCATTTTTCACTGGTAAGGACTAAACACATGCATGAGCATCAACATTAATTAATGCATCACAGCAACCTGTGCGCAGGACAACCCATCTATTTCAGTATTACAGACTAACCAATTAGCATCATACCTTTGCACAGAGTCACTGTTGATCTTGGTGGTGTTTCCTGTTTCACGACTGGTGGTAAGAGGAACAGCAGGCAATTGTGATCTTCCTCCTTGCTATGGGGGCTTTTGGCCAACCATGCCTCAGTGCAGTAATTGCATCGATGAGAAGAAAAGCAGTGGCTTGCAGGTGAGCATGGGTCATCATTACTCTGTGTGAAGCTACCAGCCCTAAGGTAGGCCATTACCGCAGTGTGTCAATAGCTGATGCTGTTCTACGATAGAGGCCAAACGTTAGCCCTCCCACGGTCATGTGATCACTTCCTGCCTCCAGGTTAAAGGTTCAGACAATTGCAGGAATGGCAATTTATCTTCCATCTATACTAGGTGATCCTCTGCAAGGGTCGTTTAAGATCTCACACTGCCAGCAACTGGAACAGAAATGGAGATTCAACCATTACGTCTTTCTTCTACTCTCTGCATTGTTCCTTTCATACTGTCAGTGGCATCCTAGTCACTGGCCGATCCCTGGACTGTGGCTCATTTCATCCTCTCATCCATCCTGCAGCAGACAGCTACTATCTCTCCTTCTCAATCACACAGACATCCGCAGAGTGAGGCCAAATCACTACTACTACACCTGCAGTGGCAGCAGCCTTCCAATAACTTCTACCTCCATCCAGGAAGTCCTGCATTAACCATGAAGCTACTTTGCCAAGTCATAAGGTTTCATTCATTTTATCAGACCTGCCAGATCCTTTAAATAATTGCTATTCTACAGTGTGGCTCTTTCATTTATTGTTCTGAATTCAAGCCAGTCATTGTTCCAGGACACACTTTTTTCCCTAAGTAGTATGTGCTCCTAAGTTGAAATATTTAAGAACTTTGGGGGCACAATTAAAATTTATATTTATTTATATTAATTTTTTTTTTTTTTGATGATATCACCACTGAAGGCTTCAGTTAGCGTTACTTCATTGCCTTCATCTCATCTTCTCCTCTGCGTCGACTGTTTCAGTCAAAACATCTCAAAGTTCAGTCTGTATGACACTGACTTTTGATAATGATAAACAATGACTACTTGGCTTCATATTTTGTGTCTGTTTCATTTTGCTGAATGCGCTGAATTTTGTAATACTTTCTATTTGCACGCCTGCACCTAAATACATTTTGCAGTCCGCACACATCTATTTTCAGTCGCAAATGCAAGTGAAACACTCGGACCGTTAGGTCCTGTCTTCAGCTCTGAGGTGGCTGTAGTTCTTTCCATGTAGTTCGCAAGAGATATGCTATAAAAGAAAAGCATATAGGCACTAAAAACAATAACACTATCATTATGAATGTGATAATGTGCACTTGTTTCTTTAATAACCGTTTGATGTTGACTATATAGTAGATTTATTCCGTAATGAAAATCTAATAACCACGTTATATGCTTTCTTTGTCCATAATTGAATCTAACACATCTTTATCTTCATTTATTGTCCTGTCTCTGTAGCTCTTTTATTCTGAAACTGTTGTCTTCCAGTCTCATTCAACACTGACCTTGGCCCTCTCCCAATTGTCACCTCACTACCTCCTCCCTTTTTGACCCTCGCCCCATCCTCCCTTCCTTTTCATCTCTCCATCATTGTCACTCCACCTCTAACTTCCCAGCAATTGCCGATTTTCCTCGCACAATGTTTCTGACAGCCAATTTATACAGTGGCAGGACGCATCTATCTCCTGGAAGGCTGAGGAGTGCCTCTCTGTCTCTACCACCTCCCTCACTCGCTCAGAGTCACACCTGCAGCCCTGGGCTCTCTTTGACTACATCCGAACATTTCTGCCTCATGAAAGTTTGCTTTGAGCCTGGCAGGTGTGAACTAAGCTGCATAAAATGAGAAATAAAGCTATGCAATATGACGATATACATTTCATGTGACGATCTTTCATTTCGCTGTCTTGCAAATCACATCCTTTATGGAAATATTTTTTGACGAACCCCCTAACCCTTTGCCTTCATGAAGGCAACTGAGTCAAACATGGAGGAGAGTGAACTTGACAATGAATGGGTTCATTCCAAATAGGAAAAGGATGCCAAGACAAAAAGAGGAGTTTGTAACTAAAAGAGGGGCTAGTTATACTCTAAAAGGGGACTACATGGATTGGCTTTGATATTTTTGACCTGACTCAACTATAGTTGAAAAGTGTTTTCTCTTTACCTTTTAATATCATATACATTATTTTATATTTGTTACATTCTAAATCTTCATAACTCAAGTCTTAATTATCACAGTCACTGTTTATTATCAGCGACAGGAGTGATTAAAATGGAATGAATGGTTATTAGAAGCAAGATAAGAAGGCCAGAAAACATTGGTTTTTAGTTTGGAAACAACTGGTCAAATAATTAATAAGTCCATCAAATACATTTCTGAAGTTGTTAACAAATTTAAGTCAACTGTCAAGAAAAAAAATAGCAAACATTCTCTGGTTCCAGCTTCTTAAATGTGACGATTTGCTGCATTTCTCTGTTTTATATGATTGAACGGTTGGGCAGATTAAAAAGAAAAAAAAAAAAAGACATTTTGGCTCCAGAAATTGTGATTTTCAAAATTTCGGAGACATTATGGACAAAATCGGTTCGGTTCGGTTCAGTTCAGCAATTGAACTTATAATAGACAGATTAATAATGACAATGATTATACAGAAAAGACTGGCAGCGAGCTCTGAAAACTTTTAATGTGCTCATCATAATACTTCATCTGTGACCCACTCATCTACCCATCAAGTCCCCTGTGTAGGTCAGCTTCTGTAGGTTGGACCTGTCTCTCAGCTAGACTGAGCGTTAAGAACAAAGCCTCCATTGGATGTGACTCCAAGTTCACATGAATTAATGCTGTGCTCAATGCTACTTGTTTCTCTCCTCAGTTACACCACGATCAGCACTGACTTTCTCACTACCCGTTGTCCTCTGCGTGTCCAGGCATGAGATGTGTGCAGCCAGCAGAAAGAGCGAAACTCCAGTGAGCTTGTGAAGCAGCAGTAAAGAGCAAAACAAGCTGTAACAGAAGTGGAGCAGTCAGTTTACACTGGGTTATGGTGCCTTTTTAAAAGTCTGCTCATACTAGTTCTCCAGCTTTCAGTCTTAGCAGATTTACACAGATATTCAAAGCACTACGCTGTATTTGATAACCTAATGTTCTGTCTTGTCTTCTGTATATCCTCTTAATCAGTCATGTAATGAACTACTCTGGTACTACTGTTTAGCTTAATTATACATCAACCCAATTACACACACTACATCCATGCCACAGCTTTATCTGATTACAAGACCAATAGAAAGATCAAAAACTCTTTCACATTTTACATAAGTAGGCCCTTCATTTCTCAGAGACCAGTTATCTCTTGGAGCAAATATTTTTCTTGGAAAGAGGACAAATCACATGCTACATTTTTTGTCACAAGTTGCGTTTTTCCAATTTGTGTTTGTAATTAGGGTGTGCAGCACCCAGACATCCAGCGGATAATCTGGCCTTTCTGTATTAGACGGGAAGTGGACCGTGAAAGTAATTGGTGAGTGTAGCACAAATTGGATCTAAGCGTGATGCGATTTTTATTCGTCTGAGGCAATGTTTGCAAAGCGATTAGAACAATGCTGCTGCTGCACATTTTCAAAAAGCTATATTACATACATGTAACATTTATGATTGAATGTTAACAGGTCCAGTAATCAACCTGAACATTGGAGGTAGTATGTGAAGCTCACCATCAACTGCCAGGAGAGAAAAACCTTAAGTTTACAACCGTGGCCTTGGCTGCTTTAAACAGAGAATAAATAAATAATGAAAATAAAATCCAAATGGTTTTCATCACTCAACTGTTTCAAAACTATTCCAATTAGGATTTCTATTAGATGCCTCTGAAATAAACTGCCAAATCAACCGCAAAGAATATGGATTGAAGAGTTGTTTTCTGAAAAAAAGAAAAAAAAATCCACAGAGGGGTGTTTATTTCTGTTCCTGTTGGGACAACTGTAGCATGTTTTACCCAAAGTTGTGTGAGACACTTACAAATAACATGATTAGAAACAAATTCATTAGCAAGTAACACCACTTGGTAATGAGATCTGGAGGCTTGAACGGGTAGCCACTGGGGGTTCAATAAGCCAGCCATAATCATACTGGTGTGACACTGGCATCAAAAGCATCGAGATTGGATATATCTGCACTCTGTGGACGCTTCCAGCTCATAAATGGGGTTTTATCACTTCGGCTAGAATCCTGGCCAATATGTTTGGCTGAATACTGAACAGGACTATTGTGCGGCTGGGGAGTGAGGACGCATGGGAAGAGGTTTTACCCTAAGGACATGAAGGTGGTGTAGATATAGAAGCACAGGGGCATGAAGAATACACCGCAGTTCCAAGATCATCTGGTTTCAGGTAACAGGGAGTGTGATATCAGTTGCAACTGACAAAAATTATCTGTAAATTACTACTAAATGCCCAGATATTTTCCAAAATCTTCAATCTTCAAATTGTTTCTTTTGTCTGTGCAGTCATAAACCCAAACAGAATAAAGCAGCAAACCTTTACACGTGAGAAGATGGAACCAGCAAATGTTTGGCATTTTTACTTGATTAACGACTTCTTCGAATCAATAATTTAAATTGCTGGAAATTAATTTTGTAAAAAGGACTGAATGAGATATTGACTAATCATTTCAGCATTACTTGGAATTAGAGCCCGAACAATGCTGGGTTTTTCAGGTCGATATAGAGATCAATGTGTGACACTCTAAAAGAAATCAGATGATGCTGATATATCAGCTGATATTCCCTTGAATTTGGCGATTAAAGAACTGTGACCATGATTAATACAGAGTGGGACATTTTGCAGTTGAAAAATAAACGTGCTTACAGGTGGACAAACTATTGACCTTAACCAAATAAATCTGTGAAATTTATGAGCCACGGAATCTCAGTGAGTTTTTGGCTGACATTCTGATATACACTTAGAAGCTAGTTTATTGGGTACACCTGAAGTGTTGATTTCAGTTTATGATCAAGATCAAACGATCATTAAAACAACAGAAGACAAACAGCACAACAAGTTATCCAACCTAAACAACCATGTAGGTCCCTACTCCCTGACCCAGCGTCTCCTGAAGTCGCCCCACTACAGAGCCAGGTGTATTGGACCTTGTTACAGTAATAAACACACCATTAAGCTTATGGAACAGTCACAAAAAACTACATGCTTATGTTTCAAAAAAGATTTGTGATTTGGGTTAAAATAAGTCCCTTCTTAAAGTTAGAGGACCGTTGTCATGGTCACAATTATAAACATACAGTGGAATAATGATACATAAAAGAAAAAACCTTTATCTCTCTTTATACCAAATCACCTGACTTTGTCCTTTGCTCCTGTCCTGTTTAATGTGTACGGATATTTGTTTGTTTTTTTTCTCCCCACAAAGTCCATTTTTCTAAGGCCAAAAATGTAGTTTCAATCGCAACTTGCACACAAACATGGACATGAAGTCTTACTCTCAATTATAGAAATGAGGTGGACAACAAAACTGGGGATTATACCTCTTGAGAAGGTGGGATTTGTTGTGGGACTGTTGTATTAGGCTGCATTAGTTTTAGCTCAGTGGCCTATTAAATTGATAACTTAATGTACAGTATCTTCAACAAGATGGTGTCGTCCACGCTGATGTTTCGGTTGGGCTCCACTTGAAACAGTGAACATTATCAACACTTTGGAATAGGATAGAATCCGTTTATTGTCATTGCACAGGAAAAGTACAACGAAATTAAAAGTGCTATTTGTTTAAGTGCTTGTTCTGTAGTACATCACTCCAGTCAACCTTCAAGACATAAAATAATTAAAAAAAAAAAAAATATATATATATATATATATAAATATAAATAAGTAAGCTAAGATCTATACAATTATAAGCTAAAACACATAATTATATAAGCTAAAACAAAATAAATATAACTCATGAATAATTCAAGGCTGTTCATGATTTAGATTTTTGTGAGTTTGCTGAGCTCACCTCTCCGTTTGCCACCTCTTCCTAATTTAATTGGTGGGGTTAAAAACTGGTGTGTTCCCACCCAGTTTGTACTACGTGCCTGTGGCAGTAAACCCCCATCAATTACCTGCTACAGTCTGTTTCATGCTGAACACGAAGGAACGTGTCAACACCCCAAGATACTACTCTGCACACACATGAAAGCCTGGCCATCCCAACAGAGGAAAACCCCTGACAGCATAAATTACTGGGTGGAAAAAGGTGAAGGCACTGTACATGTATCAAGCCTTGTCTGCTGTCAGAGACGGGAGACAGGAAAACAAAGGAACGCACAGAAGCCGAGCAAAGAAAGAGGAGGAGGAAGCAGGATGTAAAATGAGCGGCAGAGAGGAAGCGAAGGCCGGGAAATGTAGATAGAGAAGGGCTATGAAAAAGAAACTGGCCAGTCAACAGACAGAAAAATCCTCTTGTAGTGGCTTCCAGGGGACTGTCAGATCCCATAAGAGTAACATGGTAAACAGGAAGCAAAAATAGCCTTCAGTCTTGTGTGGTCGCAAGACAAACAACCGCCAGCACAATCTGGTGTGCTTATTGTGTAGTTTGTGGAAGAGGAGCCGTGGAACTATTTGATGAGGGATATGTCTGGGTGCCTCTGCCATTGTTCGGCACAGTTGAGAATCATCTATCACAATAGGGGCACCTGGTGTTCAGAAAAAGCTTTAACAGAGCAGGAGCTGGTTACACCACAACCAGAGCGTCTCAGCTAACAAAGAGGGTGAAAATAGCAACATCTTTCTCCGCATCTATCCCTGTTCCCCTACACATCTCTCCCTCTTGCCCCCCCATCTCAGCTTTTCCCTCCTTTTCTCTGCTGCTTTTAACATGCCTCCATCTCCTCATGTTAATTTGCTGCTTCAGTGACACGCATCATTGGGGGAGTCATTTCTAATAACCCCGCCAGCCCCCCATACAAGTGCCTTTGAGTCATGCACTGAGATGTCATTCAAATTATTAAGCATAATGGTGACAATGATGCATTTCTAAAGCCTTGCTTCTTTCCTGACATGACTGCAGTTAGCTCAACACAGCCAACCAATTCTCCAACATTCTCCCTCCCCCCTCCTCTTCACTGATGAACCCTATGTCCCCATCTCATCTTCTTTTGAGGAAGAGCACGTACGGAGCTGCTGGGATGAATCATGTCATTTCCCTGAGCGTTTTGCCACAAGAAAAATCTTTTTATTTCGGAAGCGTCTCAGCATGTCAGAGCCTCCTCAGAGTCACCGTCCTATCAGATGTCATGATGCAAGGCTTCCCCATTTGAAAGGTTTTCAAGGTAAGAGGGTTAGGGTAGGTTTCTTTACCTTCTTTTCCCTGACCTGAGTCAAAGCAAAGTAATTATTCATTCACGCGGGGCTGTCAGGGATGATGCACGGATGACATTTTCCCTCAGTTGCTTTGTTGTTGCAGATCCAAGGCAGAAAGGATTGTCAGAGCCTAACATCTGCTGTTTTCTCCCTTAGCCTCAGCTCAGTACAACACATCTCAGCAGCTAAGAAAATAAGTGAACAGAGCCACAGGGATTCTCCTTCTCTCATTTACAGACTTTCTGGTGTAAGCAACACATGCAAGGCAGATGGCAAAATGAAAACATACCCACACAATAATGTTTAATATTATTTTAGTTATGTTTTTATATTAGAGCAAAAGAAGCTGCGGCACAAGATGAAAGGTCAGTGTAGCAATTCCACAATATTGTGCCCTGTAAATACACACAAATTACTATAATTTTCTGAGAGTTACAAGAGTGACATTACCACAGTCTCATAGAAAAACAGTTTTTCTTTGTCCATCTTTATTTTCCAATTTAACAAACATGGCTTCGACTGCCTGGGTGATGCCACAGTGTCCTGGATTAAAAAAGCAGAAAGCAGATGCCTCAGTAATAAAGACAATTAAACCAGCAGCTGCACCATCTGCTATTGTCCGTGACCGAAGTAATGAGTGGAAAAAGGAGGCGAAGAGGAATTTTGAGAAGGGACTTGTGTGCAGGTGCATCTTCAGCCTCATCAGAAACAGCAGAGACCTGCAGAGCCACGACAGCTACGATGGGTCGAACCATGCTCGGGTTTTGCAACCCACGTATGATACGGCTCATTTTAAGCAATTAAGCAAAGCCAACATTTAACTCATGGGACCTGAAACAGATTACAGATGCAGTATAATGTGGAATATCCCTTTACCATAATCGCCTGCACTTTCCCTTCTTCCTCCTCCTCCTCTTTTCCATTTCTAGCCTGTCTCCAGTCTCCTGTGTGGCCTGAGCTGAAGAAGATAAGTGGAGGGGCAGCATGTGTCTACAGTGACCTTGGCCGTCTGGGAGTGATTAACTGATTATGCCTCAAAGAGCAGTGACATTAATGCTTGGAGGCCAAAAATTGTTCTCAGTGCTGGACACATCACTTCATAGGGACATGCGGCAGGTGAAAAAGAGAAACCATTATCAACGAGTGTGTAAAAAAAATGCTTTACAATAGGCATACAGTGAGTAAGTCCTGTCACAATAAAAATATTGTAAACTATTAAATAATGGGTGCAGCAAACGCTTAAAAATCTGATTAGATTAAATAAGTTTTTTTATGCTAAAGTTTAACATTTATTATAAAGATATGCAGTTATTATTGGGCAGTGCTAATGAAAACCACAGTGCCGCAGCCTTGTAACATTCAAATACAAGGGCAGATTTTCAGTGCATGTTCATGGAAAAGACTATTTGCAAAGCTCTGTCCAACGTTTGTTGAAGTGCTGACCAAGAAACATGACCAAGAGTCCATAAAAGTTAGACATGATAAAAATAAATAAGTAAAATAAAAACAAATAGAGGAAAAAGCTCTTCGTCTTTTTTTTTTCTAATCTGAATGTGCCTCTGTGTATCTGTGTGTGTGACAGGCAGGAAAGACAGTTTTACATATTTCTGCCCTACCTCATACAACCAGAGACAAAACCTGGCCTTGGCAAAGCTGCTTCTTTTTTCTCCAGTGTGGTTTTCAAACAGAAGGCCGAGCGTGGGTTTACAAATGCCTCTTTTTCATGGACAAGATTTGAAAGAAAAGGGACACATGTTGCTTGGACTAGCAGAGAAAACATTTCTGAATTTATCATTTTACTGTATGAACTCCTTGAGTGTCCACAGGACAAATACAGTATTGATATTGATATGTTCGATAAAAGGACATTTTCTGGTGACTTGCAGAACCTCACCAAAAATCAGACTGAAGATAGTGTAATGATAAAAAAAAAAATCATATTCAATAGCACTGTCACACAGCTACAAGTCAAGCATTAGTTAAGTTGAGGATTTCTGTTTCTACTTCCATTACATTATAAAGCATAATCCAGTCTCAGATACTGTTGAACCCAGGCTTTAATTAACGAGAGTCGTACACGGTTTTGGGGTGTCTCCCACTGTGTTCATTAACACACATCATTAATCATGAGGGGGTTTCCATTAAGGAGGTCACTCAGGATCATGCTAAACAATTACGCTTTGATTAAGAGATTGTTCATCAAGCCATCCCACTAGCAGCCAATGGCATGTTAAAAGCCCACAAGATGCCTTGCACCTAAAACTTTGTACTCAAACAAACACTGGTACATTCTGTCAGTATATGACGAAGTGTACTTAGATTGAAACACCTTGTTGCAACACACATATATCAGAAAAGTAAAATCATACATATTCTAGTTTCTTTTCTACAGCTTTTACCTTCCCTGGATGCCATTACAATACATGACAATCAATTAATGTTTATTTCTGCCAACAGAGTTTTCTTTTCTCTTGAATAAAATCTCTCAGCTTTCATGAACATCCCTGCTCTGAGCTTGTATGAATAGTCCCTTTTGAAAAGGCTGCAAGGTGAAATGTAACGCCCCCTCCCACTCCAAACCTGAGCACAACTGAACCGCAAATCTCAAGGAGAGCAGATAAGTGGAGAGAAAGGAAAGTGTAGGCAGGCGAAGATGTTGGTGAATGTGAAAAGAAGAGAGTGGGACGAAAAATGAGCCAGAAGAGCTGTATAGAAAGATAACCTTAAGGTTACCACCACATAGAGACAATGCAGACATCTATGTATTTACCAGGAAGGCAGGATAATCTAAATATGTCATGGAAAATGGCAAATTCAAACAAATAAAAATAAATAAATAAACTACAACAGAATTAGATACCCCTATAAATTTCCCGTTGGGCTTATTTCCAATCGCCAGCATTTCTCAACTATAAAAAAGAGGTCTAGTATCCAACACTC
The DNA here is from genome assembly GCA_037833715.1 of Toxotes lorentzi. NCBI lineage: Eukaryota > Metazoa > Chordata > Actinopteri > Toxotidae > Toxotes > Toxotes lorentzi. The sequence goes on from JBBMJY010000026.1 coordinate 5,974,162, forward strand.
TAATGTACAAGTTATAAAAGCAACACAACAAGTAACAGGTCTCCAAAGAAGCTAAGTCATCTGTGCCTGAGCTGCAAGTGCAAATTTGAAAATTTCAAAAGCAACAGCCTTACAGATCATGATAACATATGCAAAACACAGATGAAAAGGAGCATCACAAGTCAGTTAAGAAGCAGGGATATGATGTGACAGACACAGATCACACTCCTGTGATTTTGTCTTCTCTAAGAGGAAATAATGTGTCTCAGTTGAATGTAAATATTACATTTCTTCAAAATTTCTGTATTATGAGCTGGTGGTTTGAACTTTGCATTTGCATGTAATGCATTTGCACAGAACACACAGTAACTGCATCTGTACCAAAGCTGAATATCTATGTAAGAAAAGATTAACACCTGAACAATTATTGATGATTAGATCAACAGAAAATGTATTAGTAGCTATTTTTTTAATAATAATTTTGTTAATTTCTTAAGCAGAAATGCCAAATATTCATCGGTTCTGTCTCCTCCAACATCAGGATTTGCTGCTTTTCACAGTTTTGGATCACATATCTTTTGCTTTTGGACTGTTGGTCAGACACAAAGGGCATTTTGAAGTCGCCATCTTGGGCTCTGGAAAACTATGATGGGCATGTTTCGCTATTTCATCCGACATTTAATAAACTAAAAGATCAATCAGTTAAGTCAGGAAAGAATCTTCAAATTAACCAAGAACGAAAATCAGTTGTCCCTAATAAAGACAGAGAATGTCCCCTTTGGACTGGCAGATTATCCTCAACAGTCACTAGTAACACAGTCGCTATCATTCCAACATACTGTCATTAAGGACTACAAAGCCAGAGTCAGCAGGGAGTGTAGTCTTAAGAAAGAAGAAGTATATGCAACCAGCCGAACTAGTCTGTTTCATGACACAAAGCTCAATATATGGAAAGCATTGGTCAATAACGCAATGTTTTCACCCAAACAGGTGGAATAATTTTCCACCTGTTTGGGTGAAAAAAGGTGGAAAATTATGTGGCTTCTGGAGTCATTTATCAAATGCGGAGCATTGATTGAAATATATAGAGAGATAAAGGCTGAGACAGGAAGAGAGAGAGGGATGCAATGCAAATTTTCACTGCTTGTCCCCAGCAGCTGGTCTGGCTGTTTGACATGTGTGATGAATGGTGTTGCATTGGTACTGCTGCCCTCTCACCTCCACTCTTTGTCACCAGTCCAGAGACAAAGGGGCGGAGAAAAGCAGGTGAAAAAAAAGCAGCAGTAGATGCTTCCTTCCATCAAAACACACACACACACACACACACACACACACACACACATGCACTCTGACAAAATATAAAGCCTCTCACTTTATCCCTGTTTTTGTCTGACACACACATAAATGCTCACACA
>JBBMJY010000026.1:5975655-6003258 GCA_037833715.1 Toxotes lorentzi
CAAGCACATACACAGCAGCTCGCCTCTCCCAGTGCAAACACAACTGGTACAGACATCAAAGCACACACATTCAAATGCACACTCACTCACACCCTGATAACTTGTATCTTACTGCAGTATGTATTTGCTGAGCAAAGCTTATTTCCTTCTGCCTGGCTAACCAGTTTTTGCTCACTCCACAGACCATCTCCATCGATGTCTGATGCAACAATTACACAGCCGAATGAAAGTACAGGCTTCTGGGAGTATGCAGAGAAACAGGTACATCACTGCAAACTGCATATTTGCTGCACATTCTGACGGGGGTGAACAAAGAGAAAGAGGTGGAAGAGTGCACACTGGTAAACAGCAGGAAATAAAAGATGGGAGTGAAGCAGGAAAGTTGCTTTGTTGGCAAGGAGCAGAGCAGTCATTACTCGTCCCAGCACCCCCCTGCACCGCACCCCACCCCGCCCCCGCCACAGCCAGAGGAAGAGGTCTGAAATAGGAGACCCTACTGATGGGTTTGTTTAAAGGGTCAGGATAGCTCTGTGAACCCTTCCCATTAATATGAATGCAAAAACCTCTCAACCATTCCAAAGCAATATCATGGATCTGAGTTATTCTCACTACATTATTCTTTGAATCTGTGTGGGGTTGTTTTAAAATAAATCAGTTAATGACCCTTCAGTTCCAAAAGAAAAGGTCCAACCTCCAAAGTCTTTCTCAATGTTGCAAAAATCTGATTTCTTAAACATCATAGGAACCAATCTTTCTTAACTGGGGTATAGGATTAAGAGAAACAGCTTTTAGCAGACCTGTGATGTCTCAGCCACGTGCACTGTATTTTCTTTATAATGGTTTCTAACAGGGCTTCAACATGTGTGGATGAACATGACAGACACTTCAGACAGATGAAGTATCACTGTGACAGCAGTGCAAAGGAAGGTAAGAAATGATCATCATTCTAGTCAGTGCAAACTAGTATCCGAAATAATTAAATCCATCTAACATTAAAACGGATGAAGCAAAACTGATGAAGTAAACAAGTGCAAATAAACAGGTTTGCACAGCTGAATGGGAGGCCATTTTAAAATTCAGACGTGAGCACACGACATGAGGAAAAACCAGAGTCTCTGACTACAGAGCATCCTCTGCCACTGCACCATCAGTCCAAAACTGTGTCTAAGAGATACACAAACAAATAAATAAGTACATAATTAAACTCTCTAAACCCAAACACACCCAAAGTGCCAGCCTTGGTTTAAAAATATAGACTGGAGTTACAGAGAAATTGCGTTTTTTGTTTGTTTATTTGTTTGTTTGTTTTTCACATTTTTCAGACAAAGGAGGAGAGCTGAGAAGAATATAGCTGAAATGAGAGCCAAATAACAGAAAAATGAAATGACTAATTGTTGACATTTACGCGGAGCGGACTATGAAAGTTGAAACTGTGCTTAATTGGTCTGGTTTGCACGTCATAATTTATCAATGCCAAAAGATTGTATTGTTTAATAGAGTTTAAAAGAATGGGTAACCTTTAAATTCTCTATCAGTCATCATGCTGAGAAATGACACTAACTTAATGTTACCACAAAAGAAATCACACATCATGTTTAACGGGAACAGACAATAACATTTGTTAGTGTCCAAAACTAAAGGATTTAAAAAAAAAAAAAAAAAAAAAACCCATGTTTACAAAATCAAGACTTCCATGATATATGTAAATAAGACTTAGTCAAAGTGGTTGATTCCATATGTACCCGTCATTCCACCTTATATATTCAGTATGGACTGATCCTATGGGACACACACACACACAAAATAAAAAAAATAAATAAACTGGACTACATCACATGTGTTTCCTGCAGATCATGCACAAGTTAAGAACACAGAGATCATTCATCCTCAGTATATCCATACACACACCAGCAAAGTATGCCAGACACTTGATATGCCAGATGTTTACTCCAAATAGTTATGGTATTAGATACCTGCCATTTATAAAGGCAATATTTCACGCATAGCCTTCCAAACGATATCAGTGCGGGATATCTGTTTCTGTGCCGCAGGGGAAAATGAAAACATACCTCAGACCTGCGAGTCACTTAAGTTATGTATTTCCATGAGCCACCTCTAGCTGTCAGCAAACTCTAAACGGCACAACAAACACCCACAGACGACCAAAGCAATGATCATAGGGCCTCACAAACTGTTGCTCTTCTCATTAAACCAGCCATTAACAAGCATGCAGGGGGGAGTGAACTGTCTTACCTTAAACCAGGTGTGCTGTCCTCACCGGTGTCTGGGACTAATCCACGATATCTGCGTTGGCGGGAATAACACAGAACAATTCTTTTTCCACGCAGCAGTTTTCCGAAATCTCTCAACGTATCGCAACTCAACTCGCAAAGCCTCCGTACTTAATACTTTGGCTGTTAACGATCATTTTTGGACATTATTACTTGACAACAGGCTTCAGACTGAGGCGCAAAACCCGGAAATGCGGCCTCTTTCGCCAACAAATGAACTCAGGTGCACATGATTGACTGGTGATGGAACAGTCCACGAATCTGTTGAGGACAAGGGTGGAAGCGATTGATAAAATAATCACCTTCGGGGCGTTTTAGGAATGATTGCTGCAGGATATAAATTGCAAATTAAATCATGATTTTATAAGTAAACATAATATTGCCTATGGATAATTATAAAATTAACAGTAACTATTAGGGGCTATCTTGAAATCCAGGTACCAGCAGAGTCCAGCAGACTTAGACAACCCCACTTTTAACAACTACAGATACATTTCACTGCTTGGAAGCCAAGGAATCACAGGGGCCTACGAGTGTGGTCATTATATAAAAGAATACTGCACATTTGCGGTCACCACAGGTGGTATTAACTGTCTATATGTCAGCTGCTCCCATGGGGCCACACCTCATACATATGGAATATGTAAAGACTGATCCCATGAAGAATATGGATGTTTGGTGCAGAGGTGGTACAATAAGAACCAAGCTTTTGTACGCTCATTTACATTTGCACATAATGCTGGTAACTGTCTGCATTATACCAGATTTGCACCATTTCTTTCGCATTTAACTTTGAGCTTTTTGTGTAAGGGAGCCTGAAAGCAAACTGCCTGTCTCAGTGATTTAGCAGATTTGGATTTGTGTTTGAAGCTGCTCCTCTTGAAAGATCAAGGTAGGGATTGGTTTGACACAGCTGAGTCAGGAGCTCTTTCACAAACACACGCAGGCTGCTGCACAGCTTTAGTGCACATGTACACGCACAAGCATCACAAAGTAACTGCACGCATGTTCTTGCTGAGTCAAACACTATGAAGATATCAGAGGATCTGGACCTGGTAGTGCAGCATCTTGATCAAGGACAAACAATTTAAGTCATTTGTCATTTTTCAAAAATATTTTATTTGATATTGATCCAGGTACAAGGAAATAAAAGAACATGGATTTATCTTACAGGACATGGGAATGAGACTGTAAAAGTTTATTTTCTTGATCCACTCTCTTCTTGGACAAGGACATGCAAGTGAATAACGAAGGTGGTTTACAGAAAAGAAAGGCAGAATGTACTGTACTGTAGAAATGGCATTGGAATGAGGTGTCACCTCACCCCATACTGTACAGAAAGACTTCACCCAACAACTTTCTCTTTTTGTCATTTTAATCTTCTTTTATAGCAAAAAGGCAACACACAGATAGGTTACAAAGAACCAACAATATTGAGGAAATGAACAAAAGAGAGGGAAAGCCAAAGTACTTTCATCCTTCCAAAAAGACGTTTTCTCTATTGTCTTGACAAGCAAATTGTGAGCATTTTTGCTCCTTGTGTTTAAAAAGATTTTAAGTTTCTTTAGTTTTGACATGAGAGGAGCAGTGTGGTGAACATGCAGGACGAAGAGTGACTCGGACGACTACTGACCCGGCACTTCCCCATGCTCTGAGCACAGGGTGCCTATCATCTCCTTATGGCCTCGCTGCTCGGCTCTGACAGCAAACTTTACAAGGAACAAAAAACACATTTTATATCTCACGAATCTTTATGCATATTTCACAATATACTTTTATTATCATTTTAATAAATACAAAACGACACTGTGATTTAAAAGAAAACAATGGGTATTAAAGAGACACTAAAACGCATTAGACATTAGAAATATCAATCTTAATTTGGTATGTTCTTTTACTGACATCTTGTCTTTAGGTGGATGAACCAGCACGTTATACTCAGAATCAAAATCCACAGCAGAAAAGAAAAGAGGGGACGAAAGAATCGGACATGAGAGGGATATTTTTGTCAATGAAAATGGAATGGCATAATCAAGTGGAGATGCATATGGATATATACACATATATGCACATACATAAACACCACCAGAATGTAAAGTAACCTGAGATACTCTTTGCACCTCATTTCCAGAACACTGGCCACTGGGCGGATGATATAAAATGACAATGGCATGACAACAACAGTACAACAGCATCTGACGGCCTTTAGTTTCCACCCCCTTTTATCAACATTAGCAGTACAAAAAAAGACAAAACAAACAGTCATTGAACCACAAAAATCCTGAACATTAATATTGAAAACGTTGTAATCAGCGTTTTGGAGTCCATAAAAGGCATACAAAGAAACAAGCTTTTCATTAATAAAGGACAACCAACAAAAACATCGTCTGGAAAGACAAAAATTGAGAATCAGAGGCTGAGAAGTCAAAAGCAGCAGATGATAAGTGTGTGTTTTGTGGCGGTCAGGCAGATAGAAAGTGTTCTGCTCCACACTGTGGCTGTAGACATGAAGCAGTGGGACCTGCTAGTTAATATACAAGGCTTTTCTCCATTACCGCTCGACTGTTTTGGGATCAAACACTAACTCAAAGTAAATCATACACACTCGTCATTTCTTCTCAACGTTGCTGACACAAGACTGTGCTGATCATAGTGTATTGGTAACTGAGGCACCTTCTGTTTTAACAGATCACCAAATTTAACAGCACTTAGCTGGACCAAACACGTCAATGTGTTGTTTTCTCGGACACGGTACCATATACAGTATAATAACATACATAAAACAGTAAGTGCTCTATAAAGCAAACAATATTAAAAATGGATGGAAATAAAAGACACGAGAAAAAAACATTAAAGATGTAAACAAATTATATTGCTCCACTGATATTTTAGTTAGGTTTGGGAGTATAATTGCGACTGATCACAATAAATACTCCTTTGTCTGTGATGTCTGCTTATCTATTAAGGAGCTAGAAGAATCATAAATCTGTCTCTGTAAGTGCTATGACTGAACTACAGCAAGCGGACAGATTCCACTGACTCCTCCGTCCTTTTGACTGCTTTATGGCTAGTGCGCTGTTATGCTGAACGAGGAGCGTAAACTTAGTGTGGTAAAATTATTTAGGCAGTAAATCATAAAAGAAAAAAATAAACTTGAAATGCTTGGAGACACTCGCTCAGTCCATTTCTGAAAAATCGAGCACTAAATGTTTATGATAAACTATTATTGTAGAACAGCTAATTAAAAAATCAACTCGGTCACCTACAGTAATACAGTTCTCCCAGCCTCATATCAGTTCTTCAGACCCTCAGGAACCTTGTGTGTCTGCCACCCAATTCGTTTGAACTACGGAAATGGGCACCTTATTTGTTGCTGTCTGTGAGCAAAGCCTTACTCTTTAAAATCTCTCTGTACATTAGTATATAATTTTCTTCTCTTTACAGTACAGAAACTCCTCTTCACATATTCTTCCGGTTCTTCATGTCAGCAGGAGCTATGTTTTTGTGCTTATCACCAAAAATTGCAGTGCAAAAACAATAATTAATAATAATAATGATAATAATTAATGGTAACTATTAACAAACAATGGATTATAAAACAATTATTTTATGGCACAATAGCCACTCAATTCACATATAATACAAATAACCAGGTAAAACCGACTGTTCTTGTATATGGAAATAAAAAGCTCAAACTGAATTAGGCTTGCATAGCAATGCAACAACAAGTTAAAGAATATATTTACAGGAAACAAAATTCCCTTTTTCCCAAGGGCAGTTACCAGAAAATTTGTTCTCATATAGATGTTTTCTTTTTTTTTTTTTACTTGCCTTTTTCTAACAAAAAGAAAATTACAGTAAGGTAGGAGGTGGAAAATATTTTCTTGAGGACAAAAACGTAGTGAGATGTACAGTATGTCTGTGTCTATACATCACATTTACAGTTCTGTGACACTGCTTTTCTCTGTAGTGCCCTCTGCTGCACTCCTTCCCTTTGAGAACACACAGGTAAGGACAAAGTTCATTGCCCCGACAAGGAGGGCGTCATTCTTTCGTGGACTGGGGTTTCCTCCAGTTCACACCCCAGGCAGATCACTCTGTGAGAAACAAGAGAAAAGGTGAAATGACAGTTATCTAAAACAGCTAAACATTTTGGGAAAAATCCCCAAACATTGCTTTTTTTTCTCTATACATACAATACTGTATCTCGTAAAACACTGCTGTGAAACATCAAAATACTGAATTACTCACATAACTCCCCCGAGTACTGTCCCTGTCCGTTGGTCCCCAGGAATTCAGCATGCTCTGTGGCGGTCCATTGTTGTGGCTGTCGTGGACCCTCGGTCTTTCGTGGCCCTGTCGAGCCCTTGGAGGAAGCTGTGCCAGAGGAGCTGTGTCCTCCAGGGGAGGGGAACGATGGTTTACTGTACGGCAGGCACCCATCCTCTGAAAACACATGCAGAGGGACCCGAAGGCATACTTTTTGTTTGAAAGAAGACAACACGTGACTTTTATTGTTGCACTGAAACACATCTAACATCTGATGCATGGAGACAAAGAGCACTTTGCAAACCCCTCTCCTCCTGACATCTGCAGAGTGGCAGTGCCAAAAGGCTCTGCCAGGGCGTGCCACAGAGAAGACTCTCAGCCTCACACATGGCCTTGCAGCTACCAGCCTTATGAGGGGGTAAATACAATAACAGAGGGACCCCTGGCTGCCATGGCACCCCCTGCTGCAGGGCAGCATAACATTGACCCTCAGCAGTCTCCGTCTTTGCGTGAAATCTCATCAAACTGCTCCCCACTGCTCCGCTAATGACTGTAATAGAGCCTGCCCCGACCTCAGTGGATTCTACTGTGAATCAGTCAGCAATCTGACACATATGGGAATTCACCAGTGGGGTTTTTTGTAAAGATGCTGATTGTGGTACCTGTCTTTGTCTCACAGTCTCAGATTAACTGCCTGAGAAAGTCCTGGCTCAAAAAGGACAGGGTGCACAGCATGGAGATCTTTACTGGTTATAAACACACATGCACGCATGCATATACACATGAACAGAGGCACACACAGATGGGGTGTAGAGTGGCTGTTGTTTGCGTGAAAAAAGAAAGCTGAAGTGATTAGAGTGCATTTCATTTGCTGGGGCCTCCTGCCTTACTTGGAGCGGAGCAGGCCAATATTGGCAACAGTTACAGGAGCATTGGGGAGGCTGAGGGAGGACTGAGGGGGGCATTCTGGAAACCAGAGCTAGTGGCAGACAGTGCAATCTGTTCATGGGAGCCTGGTCTCCACACAGCATGAAAGCTAACTTCAACACAAGAACTCAGAGAAAAATCCCCCACTGCCGAGGCACAGCAGCAAAACAATGACTTATCTCTTTTATTGGTTTTGTTTAGTGATGCAAAACTAGTACATATCCATCCATTAGCTTTACTGCTTATTCATTTGAGGGTTGCAGCAGAAGGTGGGGGGGGGCTAGTGACAATCCCAGTTGACATTGGGTGAGAGGACAGGTTGCCAGTATATCACAGGGCTGACATATAGAGACATACAACTATAGATGGTCACATTCACACCTTCGGACAATTTAGAGTCGCCACTTAACCTAAACTGAATGTTCTTTGGACTGTGGAGAACATGAAAACTCCACACAGAAAAGCCCCAGCCGGCTGGCAGGTTTGAACCCAGAACCTTTTTGCTGTGAGTCCACAGTGCTGACCACTGCACCACCATGCTGCTCCGTGACTGACTTCCCTGAACGTTTTGAAGCCATGCTAGCAGCATGGCTCTAATGATTAATGATGATGTCAGTCGTCAGTCTGTCCGTGCAACATTTGGTACAGATTAAACTGTCTTGACAACCATTGGATGGACTGCCAAAGAATGAATCCAGATAAGTTTGGTAATTCCTCCACCACAAGCAGGTGGGAGTTCCAGTTATTTAACACTAGTTCATGAAAGTGTACTGCACATCAAAACCTCACAAGTAAACAACTGTCAGCCTCAACTGACTTTCAGCTTAATCTTGAAATAGAAATCTATCATACAACATGCTAACATGCTGATATAGCATGCTAAATATGAAAAGGTGAGTAACAAATACAGCTTTACATGACTGTTTGCCCGTTTACATGGCTACAGACTTCAGTCTTGTTTCAAATGTACCTGTTTTGTGTCCCCTGCGTCCATCATCAGCCCGGTCCATGGAGCCCAGCCTGTCTTGAACCTGACGATGATGTTCCAGAGAAGTGCGTGTCTGTCTGTCAATGGAGCTCTTCATGTCATCTGGCCCACACAGGGGTCCTGACATAGGCGGACGCTCTAGAGAAGAAGCCTTCCTATCTGTAGAGGGTACCATGCTGCTTGCACTGCGGCCCCCCTGGATACGGCCCTGCCCCTGACAGGGAGGAGGCTCAGGGGGAGGAGGTAGGTCTGTGTCAAGTGAAACCCACAGTAAATCAAATTAATGCATAAATTACTTAGAAATTGTAGTGTTGTAAAAACTGGAGATTCTAATCATGTCTAGACCCATTCTCGTTAGTATAACCTTCTTGCTTATAAAACAACAACAGATGTTTTAAAGCACTTTCAACATAAGCTGTTCAAAATGCGTTTTCAGCCTCTGCCTCACCGTCTGCACCAGCATCTCTTCGGTGGGGTGCGGTGCCCTGGCTTCGGGGTTTGCGTGTGGGCCTGGTGGCCCTCTGGTGGCCCAAGCTGTGTGTGCCGACTGTGCTGCCATCTGTTGAGAATGGACTGCTGGGCCGGGGCCTGTGGGACAAGCCTTTACCTGCAAGAAGGATAAAGGACCACCGGCCAGCTAGTTAATAAAGACATTAAGGAGTGAACACCTAGACAGCGGAGCTGAGCTGCTATCAAGAAAGGTAGAGGTTATCAAACAAGATCCAAAAACCTATTGGAAAACAAAGGCAAAGGTTGTCATTAGAAGAGAAAGCACTTTGGCAGGAGCCAATAAAAGGTAAGAAGTTTAACAAGTCAGATGAGTTATACAGGGGCTGAGTTAAAGTAAAGGATAGGGAGATACCCGCAACCTAGCCATACATAACAGGTCCCATGCACAACCTGGGCACAGCGTCCACAAGCAGCAAAGGGAGAGGAAATCACAAGCCAGAATTATGGGGGAAACACCAGCCAATGGATGACAGGAGGAACAATTAGAGCAGAAAAGAACAAATCATCTGCCACTGGTAGGAGTTCCAGTCCAGCAGTGGGTATTTGGTCCCCACACACCAACCTCTCTTGCTGAGGCTAGTGCCCTCCAGGCGGTAGCCTGCCTTGTCTGCAGCGGCCACCAGGGCCTGGGCAAAGCTGCAGTGGGTAAAGATGGAGCCATCTGATGAACTGCCCAAACTGGACCTATGGCTGGAGAAATTACGGTCATCCTCTGAGGCTGAGCCCCACCCATTCACCATGGACCCTGAGGAACACCACAGGTTTCAGTTTTTTTTCTTTCTTTTTTTTTGTTGTTTTTTTTTTTATGTTCAGCCACATCATGTTCATACTTTTCAGCTCAGTGGCCATAACCTTTATGGATATGAAATCTGCCATAGTCAACATCTGTTCTGTGATTCTGCATTTTGATGGATGAATGTATTGAGTGATCTAAAAAAAAAAGAGGTAATATTATTCTCCCACACTTAAATTACTCCGTATTTGCTGCAGGGCATTTCTGTTCTTGCAGGTGAGTGGTTTTGTGTAGTCATTCTGTTCTGGCCTGCCCTCTTTTATCTAATATAAACACATGAAGAACATACATAGCATACATACACACACACACACACACACACACACACACACACACACACACACACACACACCAGAATGTACACAGTGGAACAGCAGGACTGGCATCACCTGATTTTGCTCTTCTTTTGATGAAGAACAATGAGCGCACCTGTGCGGAGCAGAGTTAGCTACAGAACTGCCTCAGGTGACATAGATGAAGCATCTCACAAAACAGTGTATTGAATCAAACACCTGGTGGTATGCACACAGGTCTGTTTTTTCAGACCTGTTTAAAAATGCACAGCCACCTCTGTCTAAAAGGGGAGACATAATTTTAAGAAAAGATCATTTTAATACAAAAATCAAAGTATCTCATTTACAGCAACTGTAGTTTTAGACACTTCTGCTCACAGGCTGCTTCAAAGATGATAAAAAAAAATGGAAGATTAAATCAATAACCGAGTTAATATGGTATGAATACAAACATAATGATGCATTTGATGGGAATGAAAGCACACGCATAAGGGAGATGTGTACATATCACACAAATTTTGACTTTTGGCTTATATATCTGTGCTACTGTAAGTATTTCTTCATGCTTTGATTTTTTTTTCTTCACATAAAAAGCTAGGCCAGCACTTCAAATAAAAAAGTATCAGTCTGCCAATAAAAATATGGCACTTTGGCAAGCAAAAACATAGAGAACAGTCGGCTAATGTGACAGCTTTCAGTGGGACTGGTTTGGCAGACTTTGCTGAAGTGGCACGAACCCAAGTGCTCTCTCTCCCTCGCACAGAACAGAAAAGCAATGTGATTGAACAGGCTGGTGTAACAGAGAACTGGGGAGGTGTGAGGGTAAAGGTTGCTGAGAGAGCGATGGGGACAAAAAGTTAGCAGCGGGATTTATTAAAAGGTCAGTATGATACAAGAGGTGGCATAATCCATGATGACTGGCAGAGTTCAGAGATTCAAATTAACACAACCAGACATTAATCAGCTGCAGTGTTTGGTCTCTCAGATGTTACTTTTCTTTGCAGTAAAATGTAGCATATTTAAAGTTTGACATAAAACTTGCTAATATGATTGTGATTTATTTATTCCCATACACTGGGAAATTCCCTTCAAAGGGTTTTCCGACTTCCCAAGTGAAGTCAGTTCAGGTTTAACCATGTCTCAAAGAGGTGGTTACTCAGTCACTGGATGTGACTTCAAGGAATTGCATCTTCGACAGCTAAAGTTGCAACAGATTTTCACTCCCAGTGCAGTAAAATTCTCTCAGATTGTTGGAAACTTCTATAAAATATAAGCTTGCATAAGGTAGAGAACCTCCTTACACAGCCCATTTTTACTGCGCTAACTGAAATCCAAGGCAGTAACTACTTCGAGCCCTCCATCGTGCCTAGCTATTTTCTTTGAAATTCTTTTCTAGGAGTTTTTCTCTAAGAAAGAAAGACAGCAATTCCACTGGGTCCAATCCTCCCACAAAGAATAGAGCAGATAATGAAGTATAGGCAGTGCCAGCCAAAGCACTGAAGCTTCCAACTCCTCCGGTTCAGCAAAGGAACACTGCCTCAGCAAATCACATCACAGAATGACTTTTCAGTTATACTAACTGCCACTTTCTACTGCTGAACCTCTGGAGCACTTCTATTCTCAGAAATAGCAATCCAATCAAACTGTGATCATTGTATCATAATTTGATAAAAATTCAATCTAGTTTTCTTTTGGCCCTAGAAATGTGATTTTTTTTTTCCATAGTTCCACACCAAGGTTTGCACTACGAGTCTCTCATTTTATCATGTCTTGAACCAGAGCAATGGGCCAAACAGTGTTCCCTAAAAATCACAGTTTGACACCTCCCATGCTCCATGCACTGATAGAGCAAGGCCAGTAAACGCTTGATGGTCGGGGGGCAGTAAAATCCAGCTCAGGTCCCTCCTGCCACTAAAACTGATTTATACTGACGGAAACCCTAATCTGCATGTCGTTAAGCAGGAAAATCATTCCCCCTGACGAGCCGGCATCTCTACCTGTCGTCAGGAGACGTGACCCTGCTCCTCGCAAACCTGGCAAGGCTTTATGGGAGAGTAATCGCCCAGAACAGCTCAGCTTTCAACTCATTGTAGGCGTAACATCCTCACCGCTACCACATCTCAGCTTTACATGACCTATACCACCTACACACAAAGCCGCGTAATACCTATGAGTTCACTTCATCTCTCTGACTCAAGCAAGACATACTTGTGCAGTACCCAACACAACATCAGGATTTACATTTACGCATTGGAAAGCCTGTGCAGACAATCTGCTGATGAAAAATGGCCCCTGAGGACAAGGCTGTTTTTTTTCTGGGGCATCAGTGGAAATGTTTGATTTACTGCCCTTTGGTGTAACATTATGAAAACAGACCTATTTCCATAATATTAAAACAATGACAAATCTATCAAGCACCTACCCTCCCCTATTTGTATAGCCTCAAAATGGTGGCCGCAATAAATCTCAGTGGTTTCCCCTATCCTCCCTCTCTTCTTCCCGCTAACCCTGGAACTGGGACTGTGTTGTCAAACGATGGGGTGCGAGGCAGACTTGCAGAGAGATAAGAAGTGCTGTCTTCAGAGTAATACAGTGGAGGAGAGATGCAGTAGATTAGGGCCTGGTTGCTGCTTTATATTCCTCTAAATACATCAGCAGTAGTATGTGTCAGCGCTACCACAACCACTGTTCCATCATCCCATGGAAAACTACTCTTTAGGGCTGCCACTGACAGGGTAGACCAACAAGCAGCACTGTCAACCCTCTTATTCTCATGCTTTCTCTCTCAACTGGCTCAGCTCCTCTACCTTCAGATACAGTTTATTTTCTGCTCTCACCCTGTTTCTTTCCACTCATAAAACCCCCACTATGGATTTGATTTTTGATTTGTTTGAAGACCTGACAATGTCACTGGGTTCCGCCACACCAGCATTTTGTATCACAACCTGTCCCTATAGCACATGGTAGACAAATGTCACACATTTTTCAAAAATATCCCTCCGGTGCTACCCTCTAGTTTACACATGTACAGTGTGGTCTGGTCAGTATGAGAGCAGCAGTCCAGAAACCAGTGCTGCTGCTGCTGCAATGTCATGCCCTTCATACGTCCCCCTGACAGACGGCTGTAAAAGTTTTCAGTGAGTTGTAAAAATGGAAATGTGCCTCTAGTCTGGAATGAAATATGCCACATGAGAAATTTATTTCGAATCTCCTCGGGAAGATATGGGTGGCGCTGGCTTCGGTGTTGTGTGTGAGTTAAATCACAGTCACTCTCCCCTGCTCGCCTTGCCTCTCCCTTCTCTTAATTTCCCTCTCACTATCCTGTTTAAAATTCATGGACTTTCTTATCTCTTTTTTGGAAACGATAATTATAATTCCCCTGAGTCTACCAAAAGTGCATAAAAAACATGATTGAGGGACACTCAGCATGTCTGCATAAAAATTAACACACAGCAAATTCATAAAGAACATGTCATGAACAACTACCAAATTACTGTATAAAGAAGGTGCAACAATAGGACTTGAATACATTTTACCCACTCATAGTGATTAACGTCATTATTTCGTATTTGATCAAAAATGTCTAACACTGATTAAGAAATAATCCTTATACTATGTCATTCTACAAATATATACATAAATATTACACAGAAATATTGGTATGTTTTCCAGAATCATCCTCTTAAGAATAAATGCAAAAATATATATATAATGAACTGAACAAACACATACACCAACAAAGAGGAGCCTGTTACCTGTTAAAGAGCTGTCCAGGTTGTCCATGCTAGACCCTGGTGTGTGCTCAATACCACGGGGATGCCTGGCTCCATAGCCTTCATCCTCCTCCTCTTCCTCCTCCTCCTCCTCCTCATCAGGCAGGTCAGTCTCCTGGTCAGAAACCATTGTGCTCGACACATAGCCCACTGGTGGAGCTGGAGCCTGTGGAGGAAGAGAGCCTCCCTGCATGTGCCTGGGAAAAAAAAAGAGAGAGAATATTGTCCTACTGGTATGCACATACAATATGCATCATGTGGAGGGCTGATGAATTTGGAGAACGCAGGGAATATACAGTGGTTACTATGCCACAAGATGGCGAAAAAATGAGGATGCATGTGGAAATGTACGGCTAATTTTAGAGACCCCTTTCATATGGGAAGCGCAGAATAAAATTGGACAATTCCACTAATTCTACGGTGCTGCTTGCATGCTCACACAATGACCCGCTAATTGCTGCTGTAGATGGTACAAAGGCACGCTCTCCAGGCCTGTCGACACATGGCTGTCACCTCAGTGGCAGCCTGCTCTGCTGACAGCCGCGTTTGTTTGAGGAGTGCAATGTCTTTGACGCGGTTTGCAGTGGGAATTGGTTGTAATTACTGGCCCTCTGGTGTTGTCAGAGATGCTCTCTAACCAACATAGTCATTACTGGGTAACATGACATCTCCTTCCTGACAAGCCCCCCACACACGCACACACTTCAGTATTATGAATGAATGCCAGTCTCTCATTCTCTCTGTGCTGCCGACAGAATGAAGCATGGCCTTCATCTGACTTGCATGAGCACAACAACAATGGAATGTGTCGTATAGGTGTGGGAGGAGTAAACAACTGGGTAAGAAATTGTTTCTCTTAGAGTGAACAAAATACAGTAGCCGCCTAAGTGGTAGCATGGGCCCATTAAAATGGAATGATAAATGGGCTTATCTCCACTGCACACACAGTTGACATGACGAATACTGCAGGACCAAAATAAATCCAGGCAGCAATACACGCGCAACAGAATGTACAGTAAGCATTTTAAAATGACAACAATGCATATATCATTAACTAAAACAAGATATCTTTTCAAGACAGATAGATAGATAGAATTTAATATGCTGTGTTTAATTGGTTATTTTAACAAACTGATATGCTACCGTAGATGTTAAAATAATATTTTAATATCACAGTGTTTACCATGTCTGTTTTGCCATGTCTAGTTGGTATACTCTAGTCAGCTCATCTAAATGGGCCTGCAGCATGGGCTGCATCTCATCACGCGGAGAAGGGGTGAGTGTGGCTGTGGACTGCTGTCCAAAGGACACAGCAGCTGGGGAAGAGGCAACTCCTCGGATGGGTGGGGTGGGAACCCTCTCTTCCTCTTCCTCCAGCTCATCCTCCATGCCCTGGTGAAGATAGGTCTGCACGGGCATCGGGGGGCCCCAGCCATCACTCTCATACCTGAGAAGAAGAGATTTTCATCGTACACATGTTCTCACAGTTAATGTTTGAAACTTTGTATGCAATCTTTAGTCCAATCAAATATCTCTATAAAAAAAAAATTAAAAATCAGTCAGGAAATAGCAGAAGTTTTTTTTTTTTTCCTCAAAGCAGCGTCTTTAGCTTCCTTGTTTTATCTGACCAACATTCCAAAACACATATAGTTTACTTTAATATATGATAAAGAAAAATTACAACTGAGAAGCAAAAATCTGAGAATTTTTGGCATTTTCACTTTAGAAAATTGCTCAAATGATTAATTGCTCAAAATAGCTCTTGACTAATTTTCTGTCAGTAGATTAACTGAAGACTTGAGTTGTAGTACCGCATATATTTGACATAGCTCACTGATTAAAAACCTATACTTGCTGAGAGAAGAAAAAGAAAAATACATATGGACAGAAACAGAACAATAATAAGGTGTGTAACATTTTCAGTGTCTCCAAACGTAAAGAGGTTACTGAAGGAGAAACAGCAGCCGGCATAAAAATATTAATATTTTATGAAAAACTCATATATCTATGTGACCTTGTCCAACTTTAGCAAGAATTTGTTACGACAGTCCTGAGTGGAATTACAGAGGTAGTCAGGCTTTACTTCCTCATAGCTGTGCTTACACATGCTGAAATAATACTCGCCATAAAGAAATGTTCATTAAAGAAATTTGTCAGTGCACACTCCATAGGACATAACTGTTTTAATCTGCTGCCATTAAGAGCAGCCTCAGATTTACAGTGCATAGGACTCTTCATTTACCAGATAGCCTATTAAAGCAGATGACTCTCCCAGACTGGAAATGGGAGTAAGTGGATATAGTACCTGCTGGACCACAGAGAGACACACATACTAACATTTAAATAAGCTTCTGCTACTTTGTACCTGCAGTATAGTGGGCATGATTCTGTTAGTCACTACATTAAATGAAATGTAAAAAATGTGTCTGCTGATTTAAAAAAAAAAAAAAAAGACATGTAATTAGTACATATGTATGTATGTAAATGCCCACACACAATCACATATTAGATAAATCAATCAAATGACTGGTATTGTTTAAAAACTGGCAGCTTTTTATGTCTACTTCAGTCTCAGCTGGTAGATAACACCGCTGGTATAAATCCCCCTCTCTGTCTGTCTGTCTCTTGCTTTTCTCTTTATGAAACAATGCAATTATGATTTTTTTTTTCCCCACTGTGGAAATCAGCAAATAGATTAATCTGAAACCATCTGTGTGTCTGCACACTAATACGCTAACAGCAGCAGGAGACTGCTCGAACATGTTCTTGTTTTTTTTCCCCATTTATTTTCCAGTCATGAAGTCGGCCCGTAGATTGAAGACAGGATCAGCAGATAGTCTGATCCGTAGCCATCTGTATATGAGTTCTTCTGTAAGAGCCTGTGTAAGTGAGTATGTGAGTGTATCTGGCTACGTGTGCTATGTGTGGAGATGATACACACATTGATCATTCACTTTTCTCCAGATATGCAGTAGTACAGTAATTAGCTGCAGAGAAAACAAAACTGTACCCTATTATTACACCTCATCAAAGCAAAGTGTAGTGTTGCTCATGTTGGCAAGCACCGTCTTGTTCGTTCCAGCAAGCAAAACACTAGATTCTCTGCTCCTTAGGTAGTCGGTAGGGGAAAGATAAAATAACAGCAATAAGTAAAGTAAAGTCGGTTATACTGGAAGTGGGAGGGGCTTGTTGTTAGAATTACTGATACTTCTTCATTTCATGCTTTCAACTGCCATCTATACTCATGAGTTCATGAATACATTTGGCAACAAACAACATATGCAAAAAAAAAAAAGTAACATAATATTTCAGTCATTTACCCATATTGATTGATAGCAAAAACAGAATTCTTGTTTGAACGGCCCCTAACCTCCGCTCATCAGCTTCCTGTGAACTTTCAAGTTATGCCAGACTTTAATTTCTGATCATAAGGTAAAATTCAAACCTGTTTATCTTCATTCAAACTTCTACTTCAAAATTAGGAATGCTATTTGTATTTGTTTAGAGCACACTACCAGTTCACATCCGTGTTTATCTACATCATCCCTAGTAGACATACCCTCCTACTTCATGGTGCTCATTGGGATAATGGTCCATCTCAGTGCCAGGGAGGGGGTGAACAGGTGGAGGGGGCAGGGGAACATTGGCCCAGTTGGACCCATTGGCTTTAGTGGGTTTGGAGCCAGCCTTGGTCTTCTTCTTCTTTCCTCCCTTTCCACCTACAAAGGGAGAGGATGTATTTAAGAGATGCAGTCGTTGAAAACTAGACTGTAAAAGAAAATCAATTAAAATCTGATAAACGAGTTGGATTGCATTACAAATGTTTTTGCCATGTAACAAATGTGTACTCTAAAGAAACTCAATTTAGTCCAAACATGTTACTTGGATTACAAATCCATTTGAACTCAATTTCAACATACCCTTGGAAAGTCATACACTATTTCAAATACAAGATTTTAATGGGCTTCTGCCTGTCAGTGCTTACATAGAAAAGCTCAAGGTTTCCTGATGAAAAGCATGCTTCCATTGATTGATTGGCTGAAAAGCCTCAAATCTCCATAGAAACAGGAGAGAACGGCAGTAAACGAGGCAGAGGCAGACCTTTGTGCTCCACCCATCCCTCAGTGTCCCCTTTCATGCCAGGCTTTGGGTTCCACAGTGAAATATCTCACTTCACAGCATCATCATAATGAATGGCTTGTGTAGTGTCAGTGTGTCCCTAATGGAATTCACTGAGTCTATTACTACTTTCATTTCTTTTATTACACCAGAGCACCGCTAACCCCATCCATTTCCACTCATATCCCCCCTACACCAGATTCTCCTCTGTCCCATCCATCTTTATAAATCTGCCAGCCAGGTCAATACTGGGTTTTATACGATTTGGTCACTGTGGAAGAAATCTTTTTTCTTTTTTTTTTTTTCTTTAAAACACATTTGGCTTCAAGGTAAAATCTGTTTTTAAGTTGAGGTATATACAGTATACACTATTCCCGAAAACACACAGGAGCAGGTTTCATCATGTCATTATGCAATTGAAAACAGGAGAAAAGTTTACACCTTCTAAACAGTAACTTTAACTACACTTTAGAGCTGTTTTTTGTTCCTATCTACCAGAAATTTATTAATCATTAAAAAATATTGGTGAAAAAAAAAAACATCTCTTTTTGGAAGGCCACTTTAACGTTACTGGCTCCAAAGACTTCACTGATCTAAAGAGTGAAGACAAGTTACACATGTTTAAAGTCCGCTGAGCCTAAAGTATATTGTATTGATGCATGAAATATTAGGTTTGTACGTTTATGAGGCAAATCAGTAATCTCTGCTCCAAACGTGTGGGTATGAACATGTTTTGCCTCTCAAAATTCACTTTGCATTTACATTGTCATCAGTCTTTTTAGCATTACTGATGACAATGGTGAGTAGATCTCTACATCATTCTAATAATTTAGCGCACAATAAATTATTTGTCACTGCATACAGTACACTTGCCATCCATACAATTGTTGTATTGCATCAAATTGAGCCTCACATAAGCACACACTGTACATTATCTCCAAGTTGTGCCACGTTATACTGCAGAATTAGTTTTGAGCATTTTAAAAAAAATATATGTATTATATCGTGCTTCCTCCCCAGGATGAAATAAGGAGATATACTGTAGAGTATTTGCATATATAAATCAATCTGTGGCAGGCTGAAGTGCATCTACCAGTAAACACCTTACATCTCAATCCAGAAAAGACCTCAAGTTGACGTCACCAGCCACACAGACTAGTGAAAGCCATCTTTGGGAAACTCTGTTGAACACATTTGTATCTGTCATCTGTTGGTTTGCCTTCCCTGCCAAAGGCCTGTAATCACTTTTTCCCAGTGCCACAAAAAAGCTGCCAATATTGCATCTTGTGCAATGTAACATGATGCACTCTAATGTAATTTAATAAACTGACTTGACTCAGGCACAGTAAGAAGTAAATCACTGTCATCAAAAGAAACTTAGAGAAGCAATGAGGTACGTTTCTATTGATTTTAAGGGAAGCCAGACGGCAGAGAAATCACAAATGCTGTATAATATGTTTCAAGTACAGAAAATTCTGATTATATTGCTAATCGAAATCTAGTTCCAGCAAGAAAAACAAAAGCACATCAAAGACGAGTATGGTAAAAATACTGGGGCAGGAATATCAGGAATGAGGAGACAGAAGAGGTGTCAGAATAAGATTAATAAAGAATGGAAGTAATAAAAGAAACAACTGTAAGCCCAAGGCAGGCGGCACCACAGTGTAAGTATAGTCTGAAAGTAATTGGGTTTCCTAATCGTACCTCTGGGCAACGCTTGACTTTTACCAATAAATGGTGAGCTGACGTGATTGTTCAATCATCCTTAGTCCCTCCACACAAGACCAGTCATCAATATTGTAAATGAGCCTCTTCTAGGGACAGATGAAGTGGCACTGGAATTATAACAGCTCACGCCAAATATGAAAAATACAGAGAGAGAGGCTGTGGCTAGGAGCTATACAGGAATTACATAGCGAACCCATCTCCTCTGACAAAACTGGGCCTCTCTTCAAAGGGGAACTCATACTAAATATAGATTCAGCATTGGGTATTTATACCCAAGGTTTGGGCGGTCCCAGCCTATAACTGTAGGGCTGCATAGCCTTGAGCTTGCTTTGTTTTCACTGGGTGTTTCAGTGCTGAGGGGGAATGCCACAGAGCAGAAACTCTAAAAACGACTATGCAGCCAGATGTAACTTATGGGTTGGAGAATACATTTACAAAAAAGGACATCAAATGAACTGAAAGTCATGTATCATCATCCTGGTAAAAAAGCAAAACAAACAAAAAAAAGCAACGTGTTACATAATGAGGTGAAATCCAACACACACAGAGAGTGCAGGAGCACAAGAGGTCACACACAACCATGGACTTCACATGATCATGGACTCTGTAACTGCAGAGACAGGCTAGTGTCAGTGGAGGGGAATGGGGAGTCTTCATGGTCTCTAACGGCTACAGAAAACACAGAAAACACCAGCTACATCTTCTCCCCTACACTATGAAAGGTTTTAATGAGCAGCTTCATGCCCCCAGTGGAGATCCATGCTGCCATAAAGGCTGCTCTATTTCTGTTCCTTTTCATCCTGCTCCCCTCCTTCAGACCTGACATTCATTATTCTTTCCATCTCCTCAGAGAGAGAACAAGGCACTGTAACTTCAACTTTTCCCCCCTTCAAATGCTGACTTTACATTGGTTGAAGCCTGAATCAAAGCTTGTGCTGATTCAAAATTCCATCACTGTTTTAAGTTGCACTGCACGTTATACAAAACACAGTATATGGTATAGAAAACATACTTCAAACTGTATGGTCAGAAACTCAGTTTGGTGCTCATGCCTGATTCAGTATAGCAACAAGCCAGACTACCTGTTACCCCCTGCTTTTATTTAATCTTAGAGAGACTGGCATCGATCTTCTCATCTAACTCTGAGAAAGAGGTTGAATAAGCATAGTTTCCCAAGATGTTGAACTATTCCTTTAAAGCATATATTCTACATTTACAGTGCACATTTGCTTTTAAGCCGAAATGCAACTTTTTCTATGTTTCTCTTCGTCTCATGAAATCATAATACAGCATGTGCTAAAGCCAGTAGGACCCTTCAGTAACCTGCGTGTCCATGGGAGGAATCTGCCTGTAAGGGATGGCCACTTCACATCCTTCTCTTCAGCCCACTGTGTGCCAGAGCACTGAATTAGAGACCAGTTAAGGCAGTGGCTTGTAACTAGATAAAAGAGGAGAGTGAAGGGAAGGCAGGCAGAGGGCTGCCTTGGTGTCCTATAAATGACATTGTAATTCTCTGAACATGGGTTTTAGTGTAGTCGGCAACCATTAGGGGAAGAGGGAAGAAGGGAGGTATTTTTGCCACTTTACCCAGTCAAGCATCTCTAATGGTGTGTGTGTGTGTGTGTGTGTACAGTCCACTCTGTCTGAAAGACTCCCTCTGCCCCTATTCCCATCTTCTCAGTCACACAGTGAGAGACAAAGCCTTTACCGACAGTGATGGCGGAAACCAAGCATTAGCACTTGTAGCCATATTCTGTCAGGAGATCATAGTATTATTTTTTCTCTCTGATTTAAATGTCTTGCTTCTTTATGCGCCAACATGCCCAACAACTCCTATCCTTTATCACAACATAGCTACATACAGTAGCAGCCATTATAGAAACCTGTGTAACTGAAAAATAACGACAAAGCGTTCACACATAATAAAGTGTAAGCAGGGGGAGCTGAGTGAGCAAAGCATCTCTGGTGAGGGAGAAGGACTATGCTAATAAAAAAAATGTCTTAGATGTCAGGTTTGTTCATGCAAATAACAGATCAATGAGGCAATTAAGACATCAGTCAATCATAAAGTCAAGCAGCAGAGCCCCAGAGAGTGTCCCAGTTTACTTTATGAAATTCTCTGCTGCGTAAACCAACCTGAGAGACTGCCGCTTCGCTCTGAGCTGTTGTGAGAGCTGGTGGTGCTGAAATCTTGTGATTGGTTGTGTGGTATTCTATTAGACAATCCTTCGGCCAATCGGTAGTCAGGAATGAAAAGGAGGGCTACAGTGGGGGTTAAAGGGCAAAAACCACAGTGGCATCAGGTGACTGGCAGTTAGCACAAGCACATGCAAGCATGCGGTTAGAGCATCAAGCAAGCAGGATATTCAGGATTCATACATTCAACAAGCTGAACTTCTTTCACATTTCATTAACTTTTGGATTTGTATGCAACAGACAATACATTTGCTGGACAAATTTGATTTGTTGTTGATCTGAAAAAAACATGGCATTAATCTTTTTAATTCATGAAATGGGATAAAGGAGTCAATAGTAGAGACTTTAATTCAGTATTTGTCCCCATTCAGAGAGATATATTCATGTATATAATAGGTGATCATAATTCTCATAATGATGGCAGGGAGGATTAGAAAAGTAGTTTTTAAAGATTCATTACATTAGGGGGACTATGTAAAAACTATAATTAATCTGTTTTAGACTGTTGGAAAATGAGATCATAAAAAGGTATTTAAATACAGCCAAGGAATGCTCATCACACCTTAAGTATGAAACTCCACTCTGCTTTGAAAAATCCCATATCAAATCCACAGTAATTCATTTGGATTATTTTCTTAAATATTACTTAAGCTAAAATGGATTGGCAATTACTCTGAAACTGAAGGAGGAGCGGTACCATCATGAAAACCCAGCAAGAAAATGGATGGTTGACTTAACTGCACTACTCCTTCAAGAGATGTTTATTCAACCTTGGAAAGTAACCAAGATGATGTCTGCTGGGGGAAAAATGACTCTCTTTAAGACAACCTCCCCCCACCATAGTAGGGTTGGGAAGCCTTCAGAGACTTTGAGTGGAAAAGTTTAAATATCAAATGGCCATCTTGTTACAACTGTAAATTTTTAGCTTGTGATCTTGGTTAATTGACTTCACCGTTGATGTCACAGGATGACAATAATGGCACTAGCTGACACACTATTGCTATCATTTATCACACGAAGACAACAATACCCCCAAAATCGCTAGTGGCACGCTCACGGTGTCACTTACTGTTGTTGCAGGAATTCTTGTCGGGCAGGGAGTAGCCCAGGTTGGCCATCTCCTGCTTGGCTTGGAGTGAGGCCTTCCACTGGGCCTCGGGCAGGTCCACAGCCAGCTCATGGATGCTGCTGGAGTGAAGAATCTGAGTGGTGGCATAGGGAGTGGCCTGGGATGTTTGACCAGGGCTGTTGTAGCTGGTTTTGGTGGTGAAGTCTATGCTGCTGTAGATAGCTCCATCAGACAGCATGGTGCCTGTCTTATCCCCTTGACCAGTAGGGAGATCTGGGGAAGAGGTAGGGAGGGAGAATATAGGAAAGCTTCCCTTTAAAAGAAATGTCACCAGTAACTCTGTAGTGTTTAAACAAAATCTTGTCTGTTTTTGTGGCAGATAAAAAGAAGGACATTTCAACTGTATGTCTGGCCTTGAGTGACCTGAGATTTAATGCACATGGTCCTTGGATCTTATGGAATTGATATTTCAGGTCAGCTCACATCTTAAGAAACAGTTCTTAACAGGTTAATCTCATTGGGGAAAAAACCCCAACCCTCAGAATCCAAGCCGTGGTGCCCTGTTCCCCTCCGTGTGTGGATATCTCACTCCCCTCCCTTCTCTGTTCATATGCATGAGGGATAGCGCTGCTGCTCTGCATGTGTGTGTGATGACAGAGGAAGGGAGGTAAAGAGCAAGCAGACTCTCTCCGTAGTGCATGGTTTGCATGCCCAGTGAAGGGGAGATGATGTAGGGCCATGGCGGAAGTGTCCACATCTGCGCCAGTCAAGCTGTGCCTGTCCTTCACGACTGGCTGCTCAAGACCATCCTTTCAAACACCCACCCACCCACCCCCTGCTCCCCTTCCCGTCTCTCCCCCCCGCATTCTCTTGCTCTGAAGTATGGGCTATGACACCAAGCTAGACTATTTGCCATTACTCAGCCAGCCTGTTGACAGTGGAGGCCCTGTTGTTAATGCTCTAGCTGTCCTCTGAGGTGATATATAAATGTATATTGAAATACACACTCTGTATGCATATATGTATACATCGTGCCTGCAGGTATGTACGTGATGAGCAACAGGAGCTCTGGTAGAACAGAAAGGGATGCATGTCATCATCTTTCATCTCTTACAGTCTCTTTCTCAAAGCAACTGGGACAGCACCAGAGCACTCACCTCCACGGCCAAAGTTACTGAGGTCATTGGGTCCCCCGGAGCTGCTGTTGACAGGCAGGCTTGTGGCTGGCCAAGAGTCTGCTAACCAGGGGTAGCCTGGGTCACCGGCATTCAACAGTCCTGGTCGACTGAGCAGAAACACAATACAAAACACTAGATTAAACATAGGCTATGAAATTACATTACAACCAGAGTTTTTGTACAAAAAAAACCCATCCCCAATTCGTTATTATGCATGGTTTAATTCTGCATTATGTTACCGGATTTAAGAATAATGAATAAAAAACCCGACAGCAATCAGCAGTGAGACAATATGAAGACAAAAAAAAATTCTAACATATGTTTAAATGTTAGTTTGTGCACAAGAACGCGTGTTCGTGTGAGATAAGCTTGCTGTAAGCTTCTGAAGCTAATGAAACACTTCTGAGATAGGGGGAAGTACTGTACGGATACATTTCTTCTCCCACAAAGTTGGAATTCCTTCAGGCAAACACAGCCCTTTATCTCTATGTTTCTCCTGCTGTGTCTTTGTCACATTCTCTGAGTTATTAATGCAAAAGCACACCGTGGAGACACTAATGCATGCATTTGCTCTCTGTACACATGCGCAGCAGTGCACGTCGACACCCACGTGTATACGTTTCCTTATTCATTAATATCTTGTGCATTCTGCTGTGTTTTCCCATCAACCCCTTGTGGTGATGTCCAGACAGCCTAAATCTTATTTGAAGAGACGTCAAACCTCAGCCCTACATGATGCCCCGACCCACTTGTGGGATGCCTGCATATGGGAGAGAGAAGCTTCATTTAACAGGTGTTGTGTCCCTCCTGAGGGGGTAAAAACCATAAAAAGCAGCCATTAAGACTTTAACCTGTCATGGGTGACTGCTGGGAGGCCATTAGGGCCACTTTACTGTACAATCACGTCTGAGGCTCGTTACCATGGGTAACACCGATGGAGTTAAATGAGAATAAGAGTTGGAGTTAAATGCCTTTGTTTATGTGTCAGTTCACTGATGAATCATATTCCACTTGTTTCTAATGACCTGCCATTGAAAAGAGATTAAAATACGAGCAAAAATTAAAGAACGTATAATCACTAGTTTGTAGATGAAGGATACAAAATAAGAACATTTTAAGCAGACAAAAGATCCAGTAAATTATTTTCTGAGGGACTCTTATTCATTTTTCCTCAGAAATCAGACCCTGAAATGGCCAGACAACTACCACATGTGAGAAAGTGGATGGCATTGCCTTTTCAGAAACACAGCACATCCCGCTGTCAGTGCCCGGCAGTGCTGTATGAAGCAGACTACAGAAACACATGTGCACTCTCAGAAGCTGCGTAATACAGTAGTTAGCAGCCTGGCTACCTGACGGGGCTTTTTGTCTCAGCTCCAGTGGGGTGACGTGTTGGCTCTGAGGGACTGTGAGAGAGTCAAGCCCTGAGGACAAGGGCAGGTAATGGGCGTGCTGCAGTCAGTCTCTCCCTCAGCCACAGGTTCTAAATGAGAAGAGCTGTTCCACAGAGGGATAGTCCAAATGAACTGCGGCCCTGGCAAGCTAAGAGCCCTTGCTGTGGTTCCAGAATGCCAAAGCAGGCCCTCGGGGGAGACAAGTCATTCAAATTGATGGCTGTGCATCAAACACATGCACTTTTATAGGGTAATACATCTCTCCCCCATCCTTCTACCTTTGTCTCTGGCTGCCACGTTCCCAAACTGCCATCATTCTCTCTTGCCAAACCATCTATCCCTAACCATTTTCTTCCTTTATTTTCCCCATACACCTCCACCTCCTCCTTTTATCTTTCCTCCCTGACTCTTGTGCGCTTAGCATCTGTCAGACTAAAAGCAGCTGAAAAAGAGAGGACATTGTTCTCTGTTGTAGACTCCAGCAAGACTGCACCACAAATGTACACTATCTAAAGTAAAAGACCATGCTTTTGTCTCATCACCACTCTCAATTCCTGTGTGTGCTCCATCAAGTCCTCCCCCAGCCCACTTGAGAAAGACCATTTGAGAGACAAGGAGCTGACAGTGGAAATGGCTGCATCGTCCTTGTATTCATCACACAGCAGTAGTCCTGCTAAGGATAATTAGAATAAGACTGATTTCTACTGGGGATATTTGTTATATATATGTATGTGTGTGTGTGTTTTGTGTATGACTGTGTATGTGTGTGTAAGATGGTGGGGTAATGGGGAGTGGGTGGGGGGTGGACACTGGGTCATATGTCTAATGAAAAGTTGACACCTAACTTGGATGGATAGCAACCTTGGTAGATAAAATTTGATTTGGAGCATTTCCTCTTCCTGTTAGACATTTCAGTTACTTGTGATGGGTAGGAAACCATAAATACAGCCTAAGATGCCTGACACAGAGCTTCCCATAAATTAGTCGTGTGAAAGATATTAATTCCAAAGCAACTTCATAAATCAGCTGTTTATGGTTCCACACACTAGTGAATGGAAGTTGGATTAAAAGTCTAGCCATCAGCTAACACTTAGAGCAATGGGAAACTCAGATTACTTTCTAGATTAACTCTCAGGGAACATGCTGTCATTTAGCATTCAGATCCTGGGGTGTAAAGAAATCTCCATAGCAACAGGGTTAGTGAAACCTGTTCACTGCAATGCTCAGCCAATACTACCTGCCTATACGAGTGAATCTGCTTTGCTAAAATATTGATCAGTGCTGAGATAGGAAGTTATTACTACCTCCTAATTACCATTCCCCTATTGGCAGGGGGATAAGGAATGAGCCCTTATCAGCTTTTATCAATTTCAATTGAGCAGCCAAAGTCAAATTGTCCAGGTCTACCAATCTGCAGCATATTCATCTTCCGTGAATCATTTATTTTGTGATCGATTAAGTGTAATTGTTCAGTCAGGGCAATTTGGCAGGAGCCAATGAGGAACTGGAAACAGACGCAGCTTCATTTGCTATTGTCTAATTAATGCAATAAACATCTCATGTAACAAATGAACACATTTTCCTCTAATACTCTGCTATGCATTTTCACTCTCAGGGCAGATGGGGAAGTTGCAACATCTGGGATTTGATGGCACTAGAGTGACTAACGGATGGAGACTCGTGTTAGAATAAGAGCCCCAGACTGCATCCTACTCCTGTGTTGTGAAAACTGTGGCAGTCACTACTACTGACTAAAGATATGACAAATATAGAGCACCACAAATACAGACATTTCAAATCCCATCCGCTGGACTGAGAATCACAACCACTTATGTGGAAAATTGAAGGAAAAACACTGCAGCAGAAAGTAGATGAGAAAAGGCACGACAAGTGGCGTGGCTAATTCATTGAGAGCCTGCTAGCAGCTCACAGAACAACATAGGCAAAATTGTGGCATCCAGTCAAATGTAGACAGTGAGGGAGGGGGAAATATTTATATGTGTGTGTGTGTGTGTCCTCTTATCTGTCTGTCCTTGAGCTTGAGCCTGCCAGACGAACCTGGGTTGGCCTGCAAA
>JBBMJY010000026.1:6003358-6032004 GCA_037833715.1 Toxotes lorentzi
TATATTTTTTTTTTTTTAAAGCAAAAACATCCAGACAGATAGTACTCACTTTCCCAAAAGCCCAGAGACACATAGGGTCAGATTTACTTGGCAGTCTCACGCTGAGTGTTTGAGATCTGGAGGTTTTACCTAGTCAGGTGTAATAAGTAGTAGATAGACAGAAGCCCGGGATTCTCAAGGGAGTCTCTTGAATCCCCACAGAGGCTCAGTAACTGGTGTCATTGAGATGTGCCCTGTTCTCTGTAGCTCTTCTCTCTTTCACTAACACACACTGAAATGGAGCAGGCTATATGGGGGTGCAAGTGGGGTACCTCCACACACACCTCTCCCCTGGGTAATTATTTTTACATTATTACATGTGCTCAGATCCCAGACGCCCACGCAAGGTGACAGGCAAATTTATCACTCCAGAGGGCTTCGGGGTTGCCTGTAGCCAGCAGCGGAAGATAAATGACAAAATAAAAGCACTCCCTGCTTAAATTGTTTCTGTTAATTCTGTTGAGGAGATTTATGAGTTCATCTATCGATGCATGAACGGAGATGTGGTAGAAATGTATATCTGCACGCCAGTTTGCACGGTAGGCACACAAACAGGTATTGGTTATCTATCAATCTATCATTCATTTATCAGTGTTAGAATCAAGGGCAGCTTGCTGTAGATGTGATGCATGACTGTAGAGGAAACATAAGATGTAAAGATAATAATCATGAGAAGAATTTTTTTTTCCTTGTGGTATTTCACTCAAATACTGATATAGTGAGCTTGGTGTTGCGGCTTTGTAGGACACTTACCTCCCATTGCTCATCAGACCACCATCAACTCTTTGGAATGTCACTAAGGTCAGAAAAGAAAGAAGGAGGAAAAAGACAGAGGGAAAAAAGACAAAAGACGGATATTAAGTTTTTCTAGTATACACAGCAAACAACTGGGATTTATTTCCATGACTAAGGCAAGATACAACATATTTTTAGTGTTGTCCAGTCTGCCCTTGTGCTTCAACAGCTATGTATTCATCTGTTCACTTTTTCTTACACAGCTAGATAGGTAATGGTTTCACTAAGGGATACAGATGTCCCTCTGCGTCCAATGCCTTTCATGAAAATTAAAAAAAGAAAAGTGCAACGATGAGAATTGCTTTGCTTTGCATAAGTGGAGATGTCATGTGCTCCTCAAGGACAAGATGCCTGATGAGAGGGAAAACTAATTTCATCTTTCTTATTTTGCTGCTGAATTATTATCAGATTTGTGATTAAATCTCAGCCAAAAAAATGATTAGAAAAGTCAGAGTGCTCATTAATCATATTGGATTTTCTATCTACAACCATAGAGGCTGACTTACTGATCCTTCAGCGAGCAGGGCTCCCCAGAAGCCATGCATGTGGCCTGTTCCATTACAGTGATCTATAGATAACAAGGGCAGCTCTTTGTCAGAGGCTGGTAAAACTCCATGGCTCAAAGTGAGAGACGGCTGTGAAGCATCTATTTCATCTCTGTTCAACGACCATGATGACAAAGCAGCACAGAGTTCTAAGCATGTAAGAACTTCAATGGATCACAGGAAACACGGAAAAGCAGCAAGAGTTTTGGAAATCACCTCATACCAATGAGGAAAAAAAAAAGCGAGGAATGAAAAAAGAGAGCTGGTTTACTCAAGAGAGAGAAGGAGAGCTGTTAGTAATTTGGCTCGTTTGTTCCGCAGATGGAGATTAAAGAGAGAAGGGGGCCGAACATTCCTCCTCTCTTTTCTGTTTCATTCAGGTTGATTCCACAACAAGCCCAGGCATGGGCGAGAGAGGGGGCTTTTCTGTGGGTGACGTCGTAACACAGATGACAGGGAGAGGAAACTCCCACAATAGATTACAGAGGCTGCTAACAGGACATTTTAATGCATCATCAACATTACCTAAGCTTACTTAACCCAGTTTTCTCTCTCATGAACAGAATTTTTGGATTTTAAACAAGAGAAACACAATATTAAATATGTCTAGCATACATGTTGGAACAGTTTAGAGTTTATTTACTGCATTAAGGTTTAAGCAACCGAGTACCAGAAAGTGGAATTCCAATACTTTACTGCTAACAATGGTTTTACTCAGATAAAACAAACATCGCAGGTCTGTCTGAATAAAATATAGCTCTGACAGCTCAAGACAAACCTGGCATTCTTTATTCAGTCACAGCTAAAGCCATTTATCTTTGTTCTACCACCAACAAACTTGCATTAGAGAATTCTCTGTCGTTTGAGAGAGGAGTGACAGGAGAGGGAGGTGGAGGTAAGGGGAGACTATGCAGCGGGAAGGCCTCTGAAGTCCCTATCAGTGCTCAGACACATTTCTAGGCTGCTGTGGAATACTTTTATGTTAGCCAGAGTGACATGGCGGCATAGCTATGCTTCTCGCCTCTGTCTTCCAGATAAGCACTTTCTCCAATATGAATACAGATTAATCCCGTTTAATAAGCATTAAGGGGGGGTGGACATAATCAGCATATAAAAATTCCATCAAATCTCTTTCCTCCTGGCTGTGTGCCTCAACACTGTAGTGATTTACCTCTCCTGCACTGACAGCTTTAGGAGGCTGAGACAGGACACTCTCGATACATCAACTAATTGTCAATACGAGAGAAGAGCAGCACTGCCTGACTTTTCAGTCACACTCTGGCTCATGTTCTAAATATCACCTCACCAACTCTAGACTCTCTTCTATATTTGACCTTGTTTTGTGCTTGCTACTCAAAACTATTTTCGTGAATTAATATGATTCCTCTCTGGCTCCTCTGAGGTGTGCTTCCAATTTAAGACCAGACAGGTTTCACTAACATATTAACGTGTTCCACAATCTGTTGTTACAGCTGCTGTGGAAAGGATAGAGTAAGAGTAAGGTTCCACAGAGACCATATACCTACATGTGTAGGCAAAAATGTATTAGTCAGGGTTGTCTATACAGTACAGAGGCCTCTGGGCATAATTGCCACTTAATCTGTAATGTCTTTTCTTCTTTTACTTTTTTAACTTTACACCCAACTACTCAGTATCTTTGACAGGCTACTCTTCTCTCAATCTACTCCATCCACAGATGAATGATTTCCACAGCGTTGATGCCACTCGGGCTTAATTGAGCAAAAAACAGATGGTGACATATAACACTGTTAACACCCATCAAAATGGACGTAGCTTGCCAGTGAGCACAGAAATTCAGCAAAGGTAGCCACATGGGTATAGCCACAGTAGTGGGGGACGTTGTCACAAGAACACAAAAACTAAATAGAAAGGAAAATGTAAAAAAGAAATACACCACCCAGCTGCCTAACTGACACCTAAAGGACCAGATATGTAAAACATAACATGATATGAGTCTATGAAAACATAACGAAAAGGGATATGATTATTTGAGGAGGGGGAAAATGGCCAGTCTTACCCTGCACCACAAGACTGCCATTAAGGAAGATACACAAGACACAAGAACAGACATACACACACATACAACACAATATTTAAAAAGGCTGTGGATTGGGCAGGGATAAGAATTTAAGTTTGCGGGGCCCTGGTCATGGCCAATAACAAATGTGGATTTCTTTGACTTGAATTTATTTCTCTGGTGGGTTTAATTTCCTTCATCAGAATGGGGCGTGGATTTGCATTAGCCATGACCATCAGTCTGACAGTCCAAGCATATCTACTATAAGCGGGCAGGAGATGAATCTGCATTGAGGTGGGGTGAGGAGACGGGACAAATGAACAGTACCTGCAGGGGTGAAGGTGAAGGACTGAACTGCAAAACAAGAAGACAGAGAAGTTGTGCGTTAAAAGCCTGCAGAGATAAGCGGTGCTTTAGGGGTATCTGCACACTGGGGACTGGGTCAAGCCGAGAGGTGCTGAGGGTCAGAGAATGGAAGGCCACATCGTCACCCAGTGCGCAGAGCGTCAGCCAGGAAAGCAGCCAGCTCAGAGGCCACAGATGTGTAGAGACGGTGGCACAAACCAAAGAAAACACACAAACACACGTAACAAACAGAAATGAAGACCAAATTAACCAAGCACGCTTACAGTAGCTACCACTGTACATACTCTTTTTGACCTGATAAAAGTGACAAGAAAAAAAATGGCTACATAAATATGTGCTTCTGTTGAATTTCTGCTTGTTAATAAGAAAATAAGTAATGCGGAATATTGTGCTGCACAGACAACAATACATAAACAATAATGTGTCTGTTCATAACCATTTTCTGGTATCTAATTAAATCTTGTATCCTTGGCCGTGTATGCAGACTTGGTGGTTACTAGTATTTACTGGGGGTCACTCAGTAAGATGTCAAGGTCAGTGTGTGGGAGGAAAGCTGGACGAACTCCAGCTTCAGTGACCAGCAGAGAGTCCAGTCTGCCCACTCAGCTCGACCCCCCTGGGCTATCAACCAACACCGTGGGTGGATTTGTCAAAAACTGTAGCCCTCTGGATATGATTCACACTGACATCTGTCTCCCCGTTGAGCTTTAAACACCATAGACATCTGAACCACACTGCTAGCAGCTTCTACAATATTTCATCAGAACTGTACTAATTAAGACTGCAAGATGATAATGTAATAGAGAAATATTCTGGCTTTAATAGAGAAAAAAACATTGTTGAGTGGTAGAAGAGCTTTCCATTGTTTGCTGAGGTACAAGAGCAGAATGTCAGTGTTAATTTGCATAGGTGAGTATGATCGGTCTAACCTGCGTAGTTGCTCAGTCCCTTTCTCTTCTTTCTCCTCCAGTAGAGCCAGATGCTGAAGCCCATGAGGATGACCCAGCAGGCCCCTCCAATACCGGCGATAAAAGCAGGCTGTTTTACCACATCAGTGATCTGCTCTGTGATGCTGTTGTTCCGGTTTCCATGTATAATCACATCCCGGAACTCCTTACCTGAGGGCACAGGGAAAATATGGCAACTTAATGTGATGCTGCTGGATAGTTACTGGAGGGAAACAGGAAATAACAATACTGTTGTGCTTGATTTGCTGCTTCAAGGTGAAAGTTACCACAATAGCCCATGTAACACTGAAGGGCTTGAGAATGTTCCACTTTTTCACTCTGTAGAAAATAACACCTACAGATACATCAAGACAGGGTTAGGGCTAGATTAAGCTCAAAGAAAGAAGGTCTGATGAATTTCAGCTGAGATATTGACCAAGGGAGCAGGACATAGATCTACACGATGTGCAGTGAAATATAATGTGCAGACTGAAAAAGACAAAGCCTAAAAGCTTATAACAAACCCCCAGGTGAGCAGGTTGTTTGCTTAGCTCAGCCTCTAATTCACTCCATTGCCAGTGAAACACATCATGTGAAATGAAAAGAGAGGATCCTGGTCTGTATTGATCTCCAATCGCAGTTCTCTCTGACTAGTCTGCTTGACACCATTTCTTGGTGCATGGTAAGACACAGAGCACAACTAATGTTCCCACACATCAAAAGGAACAAGTACACAGACATGAAAATAAAAAGCTACATATTAGATGTGCATGCAAAGTTGCACAAAAGCACTTCATATTACAGTGTAACCACATAAACACACACCCATTCACACATCCACAGACTTGCAAACGCACAACATATTATAACTGCGAGCTTGAGGCTCTGCTCGGGGAGATGGATTATATGAGTGACACTGGGGAAATAAGAACATGCTACAGGCCAAGCCATCAGTTATGGGTCAAATCAGGCACAATCTGCCTCAGCTCCACATAAATCATATGTGGTCAGGCCACATTTCAAAATAGTAGCATTTTAACATTTGGAAATTCCTAGTGCTTAATGAAAATATTCACTGTATAATATTTGTTCTTTTGAAATCATCCCTTAACCCTGAAATAAAGTGTCGTTTTTTTCTTTCGTTTTTTTTTTTGTTTGTTTTTTTGTGAACACTGATGTCAACATGGGGGAAAAGTTATGGATACTTTTTATCAATCAATCTTACCAATGATAATAGACTGAGGTTCACTCTTGACTCCAACCCCTGCACTTGTGCTGGCAGCTACCTCCACTCGGTACACCACTCCCACCTGCAGCCCGCCTACCACCACAGAGCGTATGGCTGCATCCACTGTTTTATTTACATGGAAACGTGTCTCATTCCCTAGACACCAGATCTAAAGCAGAGAGGGGGGGGGAATAGAGAAGCTGTTGATTCCATTTGGCTTTATATGAGTTAAATGAGAATTCATGCTGACTGGCTGGGACAAACCTTGTACTCTTGGATGATGCCATTCTGGTGGTCTACTGGAGGGGGGTCCCAGGAGATGCTAATGGAAGTGCTGTTCTGGTTTCCCACGGTCAGGACTGTTACCTGCTGAGGAGGAGCACTGGGAGCTAAAAGAGGAAACACAAAATAAACAGGTCAAGAATCCAATTTAACATTTTGCAGTTCAGGCAGCAGAGTATGTGATTCTCAGAAACAAGAAAACTGGGATGCACAGGATTATTGCACATCTGAACGGGTTCAAACAGGAGCTCAGAAATCGGCACATACAAAGAATCACAAGCACACACATACTATTCCAAAGAATGCTATTCTTTGGGGATGGCACAGGTGGTTGAAGGCTGTCAAGATGTCTCATTAGAGGAGGATTTACATGAAGACCAGGGTCGGTCTGACATGGCTATAGCCTTTCTTTAACATTTTACCATGATTTAATATCTCATCCTCTGCTCCAGCCTGGTGGATTTGCACAGAGAATACTCGTATTGATTTGTGGAATGACGTCCTGGCACAGGCAAGCGCTCTCAGTGAAGCTAAGACTCCCGCACTGACCGAGCCAGGGTGGCATGTGGGTCAACGAGCTTACAGGATGAAGCGCTGACAAGAAGGAAATATAAAATATATACATTTTAGGGGAAGGAAACAAGGTCTCAGTAAACATATCGACTGATTCCATCGATCAACCACATGAAACTAAAGCCACTAGGTAAGGATCAGAGGGAGGATTCAGACTCAGGCACATCTAAGTGAATCGGCTCTGTCCACAGGCAGGCAGAGAGTGGATAGAAACAAGACAAGTCCAGGCTTTCATAAACTTCACTCCGTTGTTATTCTGATGGCAACAATCTTCTGACCCCACAAGAGGTAACAGAGGAAAAATAAATAACAGTTGGCCCAACTGGAAATAACGTTTTAAAAATAATGTTTTCTCATTTCCGCAGTGGCTGGCAGGGGAGCAGCACCACAGCAGAATACTGACAGGTCAATTACTCCTGGGCTGCCTCTCCCTCACCTCGCCTCCATCCAAAATGGCACGTGTCACCCTGTAAATCTGTGCTCATCCCTCAGCGCGATTGGCCACACAGGCCCCCAGAGAGCCAGAAGGCCCTGGCATGG
This sequence comes from Toxotes lorentzi, assembly GCA_037833715.1. Taxonomy (NCBI): domain Eukaryota; kingdom Metazoa; phylum Chordata; class Actinopteri; family Toxotidae; genus Toxotes; species Toxotes lorentzi. The sequence continues at coordinate 6,010,712 of JBBMJY010000026.1, forward strand.
TGGAAGATGAATGTGTCCAAAGATGAACCCAGCACCTTCACCAGATTAGAAACAATCTACCAAGGGAGCATCTGATCAACCATCATGCTCAGGGCTCTCCAGCGCTGAATTACATTCAGGTGACAAAGTGGTGGATTGGTGCGTGGCAGCCATCAGAGACAATGTCGTTCAAAGTTAATGTTATGAATGATTTAGCAGGTTATTATCATGCATATTTGTGCTAAACAATACACATTTTTCATTAGAGTCCTCGGAGGCTGTGCTAATAGAGCCATTAGCGGAGTGATGTATGGCAGGCAGGAATGTGACCCCCTGTCTCTCATGCACACACAGTGCTGTGTTGCATGATGAAGGAATACAAACATGTCGTGATCCATACCAAAAAAACAAAGCTAATAGATGACGTGAAGCAGTGGGTGGTATGGGAGGAAAGCTGTAGACCTTCCAGAGAGATGCCTATCAGAATGGATGAGGATTAGTCCACTACAAATGAACATTTAAACAAACATTACCGATTTCCCGTTCCACCTCAATAAGTATTATTTTGCATAAATGGTGGGCCTCTTTAGTGAATTCTTAGACAATCAAACAATGGGAATCAGATTTCAACCAGAGTTCATATATCAGTCCTGACATGACTGTCCAGATGGAGAGTGAGAGTGATGAGGGACTACAAAAATGAACATAGCATTTGAGTGCTGAGCATAGTGCAACCCTGCATCTGCACGGACTTGTTCTGGGGATTCTCTAATTGTGTTAGCTAATGGACAACCTAAGTTTTAATCACCCTCTGAACTAGACTTCTCTATCCATCTAGCTGCCCTTCTCAGTAGTCCCAAGGTCTCTGAGGAGCCCAAAGCCATGTGTTTGACAGTGTATCAGCTATGACCAGGTACAGAAATAGAAAGTGGCCGAGCTCTCTGAGGGACTGGGATGCAGATAGAGCAGAAGCAGAGAACGTTATCAGCTTTGGTAATAGCTATGACATGCAGGTTCTGGAGGCCTTAGGGAGAGGAGGTGTGCTGCCATGTATGGGTTTACTCTATATGTGTGTTACTGTGTTGGGGACAGTTGTAATGTGATGGCAGTTCCACTACAGCAATGAGTACACTGGCTGGCCACAGGAGATATGGTCTCTTTGAAAAAGGGAAAATAAATGGGCCTGTCACCCCGACAGGATGTGAACTGTCTCCTATACATGCAGGCCTGAATATGTTGTGGCAAGATGGGCTTTGTCTCCAGTATAAAGAGTCTGTATTTGTCTTTTTGTGCTATAGTGGGACTGTGTGTCTTTACTTCAGATCACATCATAATTTAATTTCCATTATTAGACTTGACGGTTGAAGCAAGGCCAGTGCAATGGTACTGGATGAATTTCTGTTTTGGCATAGGTCAAAATAGTAAATTCATTCAAACACAGACCTGTGCGTGCCTGTGTGTGTGTGTGTTTGTGCGTGATATTGTGCCACACTGCTCTGGGGCCTTGTCAGAGCCTGTATGAATCACGCTTTGGGCGACAGATCATCTTCGCAGGAGGTAGTGTGCGCTGTGTCCAATCACAGCTCAGGCCTGTGGCTGCTGCGTGATGGATTAGAAGAAGGTTGGCACTAACACCACCAATCATAAACAAAAAAAGCACAACAGGAAGGTCAGACTGACAGGCACAAACATCCACACGCACATACACATGCATTTCCACACAAACCCTCAATTCTCTGTATCAAATCTGACGTTATGACAAAAACCAACGTGAAAGCAGCCCACTGGGTCATGTGCCGCCCGTCATCCCACATCTGTGTGGACACACCATAGTTTGATTCACTATGTTGTATTGCTCCTGATATAATCTACAAATGCTCAGCAATTTCTCCCTCCTCGTACCTTCCTCAGTCGTCCGCGCTGTCCTGGATTCACTGTCCATGCCTTGAAACTCGTTGAAATAAGGCCGAACCTTGATCTCATAAACAATTCCTTTCTTGAGTGCAGACAGAATGACACTTCGCTCAGAAGGGACCTTCACATCCTGGGTCTGCCAGGGTCCGGGTGAAGGCAGTCCTGAAGTCTGCCTGTACAGAACTCTGTAACCCTGGATGAACTGGGACTGACGATCCACCTGAGAAAGTGAATGAGGACAAGATTACTGTTGTATTTCAGCTCAAAAAAGAACTGTGCGGAAGAGATTGGTAGATGTTATCTGGGCCAGCCACTAGATAATACAGAAGGGTGTTTTTCTGCAATATACTTTTCCTCACAGGATTGCATGCATGACACTTAAGAGGCTGTTGCTAGTTTAATGGGCCTTTTATCACCAGCTATGACACACTTAGCTCAATTAACACCCTGACATTACCTCATACACACAGCTCACAGCCCAAAGTGTTCCCTCCTCCATTAAAAAGACTTTCAGAATGCCACCTTAAAGGACATATGCATGTCTCATATGTGTTATAAATACGAACTGATGACACTGGAAAGCAGTTCCCACTGCATCTAATATGGGCTGTAAGTATGAGAATGTCATGCAGGAGCAAATACAGACGCCCTGGGGACATGAGGAGAATATACAGCAGAGGTAACAACAAGATCTGTACCATAGAAAAGACAGAGAGACTGGAAGTGTGATAGCCCCCTGCAACCCACAAAGGACCCCTCCCTTAAAACTTGCTAGATAGAAAAAGCTGAATTTATGCAGAGGAGGAGCGGGCGCATAATTCATTGTAATGGCTTGTTAACAGTAGAAGAAGTGAGCAGGGCTTTCAAGTGGGATATTAAGCAGCTGTTTTTCGCCAGTGTGGCCAGAGTAAATCAGCAAAATGGATTCCCTGCTTGGTGGGGGGGACTTTCATTAATGGAATGATTTGGGAATATAAAAGCTTTGAGAGTGGCCCCTCTATTTACTGAAAGGGCCCCTGATTGATTGGGTAGCCATGTATTGTGTTGATTGTACATTACAATAATAAAGCAATGCTTTAGCATTAAATTAGCCACCAAGTGTTCGGGTGAGACTTACTATAGGGGTCAATAAACATGTCTCCAGGAAAACTGCTAATGTGGTTTGTTTGAAAATGGAAACAGGCACCCCATGCCACTAAATGAAGGGTGCATACTGTAAATACCTGCACCTGAATGATTTATAGCTCTATGATCAGAGTAAACCAGGACATATTGTGTATGGACAGCTTTGAACAATATAAATATCCTTTTTGTCCTCCATTACCATTACCATAAACAAAACAAAACAATAAAAAAAAAGTCTGCAGCTGTACATTTTCGCTTTAATAACACTCTTGTGGAGAAGTAAACACCACAATATGTGCACAACTGGAAAATAGGAAAAATCATATTCACAAAATACAGTTCAACTACAAACATTAATTTCAATCGAATTTTATCTGCTCAAAGTCTTTGTTTTAAGAGCGGAGCAGCTGAAGACATATGGAAGATTGATGAACAACCAGATGTCTCTGACATCTCTTTTTATGTTCACTGTGTTTAAAAGAAAGCATTTTCATCTATTTGATGTTCAGTTACTTTTAAGTCACCAATTACAATGTTTCAAAGCTTCAGGGAGTAACCTAACAAAAAATTTCCAGACATAAAACAAATAGTGGCCTCAAGGAGCACCTTTCTGACTTCAAAGAGGGGTCGTATGTTAACATCAAGCATTTTGACTTTATGACTCAATTTTGCAAAATCAAAGATATAAAAGAATGCAGAGATAAGAAAACCATAGACTAACTGATTTCATACATCTACTGTAGGTTCTTCCAATGTAAATACTCGAGCTGAACAAATTATGTACTTCCTGAAAGTGTAGCAACTGTTTAAATGTAAATGTATTCTCTCTGCAAGATGACAACCTGCACTTACCGTCCATGTGACCTGAATGGCTGTGGGACTCAGGACAACTGGGTTATGCAACCGAACTATGACCTCACCAAGCTCCTTCTGTACGTGCCTGTGGTCGACACCCTGTGCTGGAGGACTTATATCTATGACAGAGAGTAAGAAAGAAATATGAGAAAAAGAGAAGAAAAGAGAGAGGGAGAGCCCATAAGGAAACGTATCGCACTCTCTTCCACCTTGTTTTTACAGAGTTCACTCATTTGAAAAGGGAAAACTTCATTTGCATTACAAAGACCTTATTCCTATTTGTATTAAGGCACTTGTCTACTTTGGAGAAAGGAAATGGGAGGGCTGACAAAGTTCTTTAGGTGTATGACTTGTTTGTGCTTATTTGGACTTGACTGAACAACCACATCAAAGAATGAACTCTGCAAGCGACCCCTAGACATACCAGATGGAAAATGAACACTATGACACTATTTTCCAGCTCATTTCCCATTTTGCATTTGTTTCAAGTTAAAGCAGTAAAAACTCCAGGGTATGAGATGCTGAGTGGGGCTGAGGCAAGCCACATTTTGAGTTATTTACTGATGGAGGGCAAAAGACTCGCAAGAGGAAATTATATTTCAAAAAAGCTTCATTCAGACAACCTTACACAGTCATGAATCACAGGCCACACTAACAGGGAGAGACAGGCCAAACACAGTTAGAAAGATGTGAAAAATCAATTTGTCATCAATGCATGCCGTTGTCACTAAACACATCTATATATCATCTCAAGACCTTCACCTCAGCATGAGAGAGAAATGCTGCAATTCAAACCAACTGCACTTTTATTTATTTATTTATTTTGAACACACTCTTGGCTTACATTTTACTGAGCTTTGCCACAAGTTGCTTTTTATTTCTCTCTCTTTTTTTTTTTGCTTGGGAACTTATCATATCAATGTAATCAGGAGACTGCAGTCTGTCCGGTACCGTAATCAAATCTTGTTTGGGTTTGGAGGCAGTCATTTTCTCCTGTTATGACCATTAACGTAGCAGGGATAGCACTAACTCAGTTAGGCCTTCCAAAAGTAGACATGGTTATTTTACATAATTGCTTAAGTGTGGCCTTAATGAGCTGGCCTGAGATGGAGAATTTGACCTCTGGAAAATTCTGCATATGCCTGAGAGGGGCTGATAAGTATCACACTTTCAAGGCGTGCACAGTGACCTTACCTTATCGGTAGAAACAGAAATTATACTCAGCAAAAACAGAAAACTACAAACCAACAGTGATAGTGACTATAACAGATTCTGAAATAACTATGCATGTCTACAATAAACACTGTCAATGTAATGAAATTCTTTCAATAATGACGTTAATGTACGTTACCTTGTGTTCTGACAGGATCAGACATTGGACTTGGATCACTCAGGCCCTGGCTGTTGACTGCTCGGACCATGAAAAGGTAGATGGTGTTGGGACGAAGACCTTTGACAGTAAACTGGGTGGTTTTGACATGATCTGCTACTGTTTGCCAGCTGTTGCTCACAGATTGACTGTAATCGAAGAGAACACCGTTATTGCACAATATTTCTTTCCGTGACATTTAGGTAGTTCATCTAAAATAAATTAAAAATCAATACAAATGAGAAAAGAGAGAAATATTACATTCATACCAGGGATCTGTAACATACCAAGGCTACTGTTATTGAAGTTATTGAAGTTACTGTTATAACACACCTGAAGGCTTCAATGACAAAGTAGGAGACCGGCGATGCTCCGGCCATCCCAGGCTGCCAGGACAAGGACACACTGTTCTTGGTGACATCGGTGACTTGAGGTTTAGATGGTGGGCCTGGAAGCTCATTCTCATCATGGTTCTTCATGACCATCACTCCACCTGATTCTGAATGGATGGAGAAGTGGAGAAAAAAAGCCGCTTTATCTAATGAAAACATGTTGAAAAACATTTTTTTCAAGGAATAGTTACACCATCTTTGTACCTTTGACTTCTAAGAAAGCACTCCATGATGTTTCACCACTGGAGCTGGTAGCCACACATGTGTAGATCCCAGAGTCTGAAAGCTGAAACACAGCAGAATACATATGCACATGAATAAATGAACACAAACACACACACACAAACAGCTAAATAACTCCACTACTAACGCTTTTAGCGAAAGGGCCATTTCATTTCACACAATCTGAGGCTAGGCGCAATGACTGAATATATGTGATCGTTAGCTAAAACACTTAAAAGTGATGGGGTGACTTCATGACCTAGCCTTGTGCTGGCCAAATTGTGTGTCATATGAGAGTGCCTCAAAGTGCTGACACTAATTTCCTAATGAATTCCATTTTCTACTCACCACCCTTCCATCACTTTTCTACTCCCCCTCCTTATTTCTCCACTGTCCTGCCGACCACAACAAAGCCAGGCTAATTAATTTAGGGTGGGCTGCTGGAACCCCCTGGACCGATGACAGCTGGCTTGACTCTCCATCGCTCTTATGAACTTTGGTTGTTTGTTGGTTTTTGTCCCTGTGCCTACCTTTAATTTATTAAATAACATGTCAGTGGTCGGCAGCTTTGTCAAGTGTAATAGATATTCCACTGAGGCCTCTGAGTGGGGGAAAAGAAGATGTGAGCCTTTTAAATTTAATCTAAACGTGTACGTTGCTACACACGTGTGTATATATATCTCTAAGTGCATACATGTTTCTGTCGTACAGCTGGAGTCCATCCAACCGTGCACAGCTGAGCCCTGCTGGAGCTGCTGTGCCACTGAGTGATACTATCAAACAGTTAAAAAAAATCAATGCTGCTAATACATCTCTTTCAGGCATTATGGTACCTCTCATCACTCCTCATCAAAATTATACTTAAGCTGTGCCCTAACAAATTCTATAAACACTGTATCCAGTGGTGTTGCATGACCATATAAATGCATATCACTATATAAACATGCTAAATTAAGATACACATAGGCCAGTGACACCTTTGAGAAAGTGGTAATTAAGACATGAAGGAAATAAAAAAAAAGACACCAATGAAATCCGTTACCCTGATGTTTTTGATCTGTAGGCTGCCCAGCTCCTGCAGAGACATGCGGGGGTCCTTTCCCAGCAGGCTGACCCCATCCTTCAGCCAACTGACGGAGGGGATGGGGTCTCCTGATGCCTGGCACTTCAACAGCGCCACACTGTCCACACCGAGTGTCTGATTGGACGGGCCTTGGCGAATAATGGGCGGTGGTCTGTCTGTGAGAACTGTGGAACAAAGACAAATATGTGAACACATCCGCATTATTCTCTTCAGATGGATGATGGTGTTCACATAAGGCATCTCACTAGAAAATAAACTGAATGACAGCACAGATCATAAAAAGCACTGGGGGTGGATGTGGGTATCTGTCATAAAGTAGACTATTTTCTCTGCAGGTCTTGTAATTGCACCACAGAAGAAGGACCATATCCTGTATTTCCAGGAAGCAAGGAAAGAACAGCTGAGTAGTGTTTTCTAGTTTCATTGATGTGGCACAGGGATGCTAAGCAGTTTCCAGTTACTGCCTGGGTAGCCTTATTTTTATACACTACTCTAGACTCTGTGGTACAGTTTAGCAGTGAGACTCTTGCCTATTGACTCAGTGTGGTTCAGATAAATACTTCATTATGTGCAGCGTGGGGCACAATAAAAGGTGAATTTCAAATACTATATGTTACTGGAAACACCTCATGATATTTGTATGAAGTGTAAACAGAGTGAGAAAAAAGTATCTACATTTTTACATCAAATAATCAGAAAATACAACCCTTTAATATTTTGCTCCATTTTCACTTTGAATGCTAATACTGTGATGAATTCCATTTACATGAGCAAATTCATTCATTGTTATACAAAAAAAAAAAAAAAAAAGCCTGTGGGTTCCTTCTATGAAATACTGGGTATGTCAGAGGTGATCTCAGAGAGACTTGGCACTCTAGCACACAGGCAGTTTATATATTTAGAGTTGAATAATGTGGAGTCCCCCTGGCATCACAGAACCCACATTAATTAGAAGGTATGGATTAATGATGTCAGACCTGCAGGGTCTAATTACCAAGTCTACCTCAGTAACCTTTCAACACATTATCACACCCTCGATTCCACCATTATTTTCTCTCCAGCAGGAACATCTGACAAAAGGAAGTGATTTGGAGTAATACACTTATGCTGCGCTATGGTCACCCTTTGCTTTGGGTCAGCTAAGACAGAAAGAGAAAAACTGCACAGAAATGTTATCTACCACACGCCAAATGTAGCACATCATTTTATTATTATAATTATATCATATATATATTATTTTTTTAGTCCCACGCAATGTTTATAATAGGGCAAATGCAATTGTATGAATTAAGAGAGATAATGTAAATCATAAATTAAGCCAAGCGAGGTTTCACAGCTCCTGCTACTATGCTGTAGTTTATCTTATCTCATAAACACACCCTCTGTCTGCCACTGATTTCACCTTGAGATTAAGATTTTAAGATAGAACAAAGCCTATTGTTTCACAACTAAATAGCCTCAATTGTATTTGTTAATGGATGGTTTAAGTGATGACTGTGATGCTTTCCATATTAAGACAAGATTGTAAGCTAGACTGTAAGCTTTGACAGATGCAAGGGCACAAGCAGAATACACTGCTTGGTCCTCGGACTAAAGAAGGTAACTGTTGATGAGTATATGGCTGTAAAATGTGCTGCTGCATTATTCCAGACACTTGAAGGACATACCAATTTTGTTCCTGGGTCTGACAAAATGTAGAAAAACTGTGTTTCTGTAGTGCTTTTAATCTTCCTCCTAGCAGGTACTTCAGCAGACATATGGATGGCCGTCGATCTTGCCATCACAACAGCTGAGCAGATCAGATGCTCCCACGCCTCGCAGGACCACATAATTCATTCCGCAGAAAGCCATTGTCACTCACTCACTCAATCAATGCCCCCCCACCCCACCCGTGTCTCTTTCTGTTGCTGCCTTCCTCATACACATACTCGCACCTCGCCCACTCATCCAAACACTGATCATTAAACTTGGAGGAACTCAAGGGCAACGCTTTATTTCCTCTCCAAAAGAAAAAGTTGAAAATTTTAATTAAATTGTGTCATGTAAAAAAATGAATCAAAGACCGTGGTGCAAAAACACAACAACTGAAGGTCACGGGCATACTTGCATTTTTCAAACTGAAGCTGAATTTCTTCTTGCACACTGAATAACAAGAGTTAAATTTGTACTTGTGTACCAACTGCATAGTTTCAACAGTGTTAAAGGACAAATGCCCATTTAAACTCAACATGGCAGGCAACTCAAGGTGCAGTTAAGCCATGACAAGGTAAAATCACAATTTTTAGAGGGGCAAATGTCTAAAATACATGCAGGAGAGAACCATGCATACTGAATATACATCGATGTTTATATGCATATATGCACTAGGGTCACCACATTTGCAGTGGTGTTAAGTCGCGTGCTAGTGTGCTGTTAACGTATCAGTTCTCCCTCACCATCTGTGACCTCCAGTTGAGCCTTGGCGAGGATACTGCCTGCAACGGTCAGGGCCTGGCAGATATAGTAACCAGCATCTGCCCGCTGAACAGATGAAATGGTGAGGTCTCCGCTGGGTGACACCGAGAAGCGACTGTTGGGCTGCTGGGGTTGGTTGGGAAAGAGCAAATTCTGCAGGAAGAGGAACAAACAGCTAATTAGTGAGAACATGGAATCAGTACAACCTGGAAAAATGACAGCACGCTCACACACCCGCCACCACCAAGCTCACACATATACTGGGCACACTCACACACACACACACACACAGATCTATTACAGTTATAGTCGCTTCATCACTTGGTTAGCCAACCTCACAAACTGCACAACATGTACACAGTTTGATGATTTGGTTTCATACTTACTCTTGGGCCAAGCCAGAGGCTCCACTGTGTTATGAAGGCTACTTTTGCTCTCGTTGGCTTCATGACTATTTTCCTTTCTGCTTCAATTCCACAGTGGTTTTAAGCTGCTCATTTACCCACAGAGACCACCCCATGCAAGTTGAACTTACTCTACACTGAATATTATACAGTTTATCTTTAGAATACCTAAAGTTAGCTAAATTGCTAACTTTTAATGTCCTTTGAAAAGGTTTCTATTCTGTTCATTTGAATTTTAACGTTCTTACAATACTTTCTTTTTTTAATGTTTTAATGCAGTATGTTAAGTATTTATAATTTCCTTTATATATCACTGCGTAAAGAAGAAGGTATTGTCAATCCCATATAATTTTCAGTCATCAGAGAACTAATGAAACTGAAGAAAAGGTCACCTCTACTTCTTTTTAATTAGTTATTCTGTCACCTTATCCAAGGTCTTTCTTTTTTGTATTCATTTTTCCTTATGATCCTCCCAAATGTAACCAGCAAATACATTTGTTGGATTAAATTACACCTAATGACTTTAATGCAACAAATTGTTGTTTATTTTACTTTTTTGTTTTAATTAAACTCTATGCATATCTAACACATGATAGACATACAGTCCATTATCCTCAAAAGTGAGAAAAAGGCTGTTCTATCATTTAATTACTGCACTTAATTAGCTTCAATTTGTTCTCTCAACAAATGCCTTTATACCATTTATACATCAGTGTGGGTGAAGTAGAGAAGGCGTCAATAAACACAAGGACAGAAACAAGTGCAGAGATGGAGAGAACATGCAACTGCTTGTTCAAAAGTGTTTGTACTGCATTCATTTCAAAAGCCTCATCTTTAATGACAATGTGAGACACACGCTGGATATAGATCTGAACACGCTCACAACGTTACTCAGTATTATTCAGTCATAGGCTTCAGGTCACACACTGGTAAGGGGTAACTAACACTAAACACTAAATGTTTGTGTGAACATGTAAGCATGTGTCTCACTTGTGTTCACTCTTTTAAGAGAACTTTGCTGTAATTGTTAACCTGCAGGGAAAATGTGTGCATATGTGTGTGGGTGTGTGTGTGTGTGTGTGTGTGTGTGTTTGAACCTTAGCCAGAGCTGAATCATATCTCTGGCTCATCTACAAGCCCCAACAGGCTCCTAATTGGCACTGTTGTTGAGTGTTGTGAGCACACCCAGGTATTTGAATGGGTTATCTGCTTGAGTGAAGGATAGGACCGTTCTTATCAGTGCTGGGTCACGGAAAAAACGATTAGCACTTTGCCAGGCACACTGCCGTTTGGCGGATCATGAGAACAAAGGTGTATCTGTGTGTCTGTAGTAAATGTACTGATGACAGATAGTGTAGTTTGAAGTGCTGTGTGCATGTGAGTGTGAATGTGCAGGGCAGCAGAATCATAAGAACTCAAATACTGTGCATATAGCCAGGGGAATCCAAACCAAATGCTGAGTGTTGATAACACTAGATGAACAGTAAATAACAAAAGCTGCCTAGTAAGAGAGCAATACCTTTTCACGTGTAAGGAATGATGTGAGAAGGCAGTATAAAAGATAAAATTGTTTTCTATATTTATTATTATTATTATTTATTATTTCTATATATTCTATATACACTGGGTTGTGTGAAATTGTTTGCTCTTACCTGACTTCCCTCCTTCTGCCAGAAGACGGCAGGCTGAGGATTTCCTTTGGTTTCACATGGGAAGGTGGCAGTGCGGCCTTGAGCCACAATTTGGTCCCTTGGACGAATGACAAACTGGGGGGCAGCTGAAGTCAGGGGGCAAAAATACCAGTGTTAGTAAACCAGTGGTACACAGTGAGGCCAAACATCAGGGCTGGAGATTATCAGGGCTTGGGGATTTCAAGCAAAATCAAGCAATATACCACATGGTCAAATCAAAATGGGAGTGCCGTACAGAGCTTCCATGCAACATTATATTTGTCTTTTGCTCCCTAATGGCTCTGAACAGAGGGAGAACACCAATGACTATCATGACTGTCATTTCCATGGTCACCAGGTTGGCCATTCATCCAGGTGAGGCAGAGGCTGAATGAATGACAGCCACATTGGCATTCACACGAGGAAGCGCCTCGGTCACAATGGCGTTTAGATCTGACACAACACAAAGGCACACCCATGCCCTGGAAACATCCAACACTATGAACAGGTATAGACATAACAGGGTTAATCATGTCTGGCTTTCCATATGTGAGATTTAGTCTGCATCAAAATGTATCTCATATAAAACTCAAGGTCTGAAGTGGCTCAGTACTTCTGATCAAAGTTATATCAAAAGGGCGTGTGAAACAGAAACGACTAGTTTTTGCCACACGTCGGGCCAACACCTCTCCATCAAAGAGAGAAGTGGCTTGAAAAGCTATCAAACTTTGAAATCGGAGTGTGAAGCTTTCTCAGTCAATATTCACGACTCCATCAGGAGCCAGACCAGTTGTCACACACTCACAGTCAGGACAGAGTGAGACATTTCTGACTGACAACTTGACAGATGCAGTTCAATAATAAAGAGAGAGAGGTTTAGAGATTAGATACAAGCTATTTTGGTGTGCACTGTCGCCTCTCTTCACTCCCTGACCAATCCCTCACGGCAAGTTAGGGTGGCATGACCACACTGTCCTCGCATTTCCTCTTGTTCAAGCAACATTTATCAGGATTTTTTTATGGGATAGTTAACAAGCAGGGGCTGATGAATCAGTCTGCATTGTTGGGATAATAATGGAATTGTATATAGCCATATGCTAATCATATGTGAAACTACAGGATATTACCATAATTGCTGCAACTGTAAAACTAAATCTCTGTAAATGTCTGAACTTTGACCTGAGGTGATTTAATGCATAAACCAAGACCTCTACTAGTTTATCCTATGACTGTCATTGGGGGTCCCATATTGACAAGCACCATGTTGTGCCAAGAAAAGACAACAATGACATGTTTCTTGGAGGAGGAAACATGGTTCCTGGAGAGATAAGTCAACAAAATAAAGACTTCCTGTTCCCATAACCTCAAGAAAGTGCAGACAATGGGTAATAGAGGCCACTTTCTTCAGACAAACAACATGAAAATTGTACAGATTCTTGTAAAATGGCATGACAAAAAAAAAAAAAAAAAAAAGAATTGTTGCAACATCTTGCACTCTTTCTGTTTCTTTAGATTTCTTTGTAAGTCCTTTCACTGACAAGCCAGCTGGTTCCAGTAAGGCCAAGCTCTTCCCATTTGGCTGGTTTCTCCATGTAATCCCTTTTTGGGGATGTGTATTTGTCAAAGATACACACAGTTGGGAATGGTACAGATGGCTACAGATTTACTGCCTTCCCGTTTGGCCTTCTGCAGCTTGGATATCTTGTGGCTCTCACAATGCTGGGCCTGATACAGAGCTCCTAAATCATGCTTTGGCAAGGACTCAGTTCCCTTCCTTCTCTTCCTCTGCTCTATTCCATCCCAGACACTGCACTACTAAATACTAACAAAAAATAAGGTCTAACACCTCACAGAGTGGGCCCTATCACTGTGATGCCCGGCATGTTCTTTTCTCACACTCTCTTCATCAGTATTTTTCTTCTTTCCCTTACTTCCATATTTATGATACGAAGTACTGTCAAACAAAATGAAATTCTGGGAATGTTTTTCAGGTTTATTATTGGTTTTTGCTTGAACAGATGATTGTTTGCAGCTGGATGTCAAAAACAAAAAATAAAGTGTGGTTCAGCTCAATTTCACCAAATCTTATAAAATAATCTATTTGTGAATTATCTTTATTGTAGTCATTAACTTGTGGAGGGTTTTGCAACTGTTATACTCTTTTTATTAAAAGTAAAGTAAATTAATAACCCACTGATAACATGTCAAAACATCAACGGTACTGGTTAAGTAAAGTATCAATCAGCTAGCCTTGGTCATGTAATTAATAGTGCAAGATATTAACTTGTGTTTTTGTTCACTTAGTTTTTCCTGGTGTTCTGAAATTCATTCTGGGTTCATTTTATACCTGTGGCACTACTTTCAATCCCCATTTCTATCTTTAAAATTACATTTAAAAATAAAGAAAATACTCATGGGAAATGCTGTATGAGGGGGATGGACCTTAAAAAAAAAGGAGAGGGAGGCCCACAGGGAAGAATAGATCAAAACTCAAAATAAAATCAGGAGGAAGTCAGTGTGTGACAGTTTCACAGCCCAGCTCAGGGTTAACTCACACTGGCCCTGTTTTGATTCAGAGACCCTTAATGGCATGTGAGAGGGTCCTTCCTGTCCCCTCCAAAGGAAACACACGATCAGGCGCCCATATTTAATTCATGACAAGACACATCTGCCTGGTTTGCAGAGGGTTCAACATAAAACAGCAGTCAGGGTGAAAATAACAAATGGACAGAGAGAAAGACATCCATTCAGTGCACCCAAACTCAGAAGCATTTCTTCCTCCTTTAAAACCCAACATTCAATCATATTTTATTCAGAACTTGACAGCAATTACTGTCTCTTTCCACAGGCAGAGTGAATGTGTAATTTCCTCCATCTCCTTAGAAGTTGACAGTTTGACAATCGTAAAACAGCCACTGCTGTTTTGGCAACCAAAGTCCTGCCACTGAGGCAGTGTCTGGGTTTTTCTGCCAGTCAAGCCTGTCTTGACAAACACTTGTGCCATTCTTTTTCACTCCCTCCTTTGTCCTGCCGTATGCTTCTTATTCTTGCATTCTGTTCCTTTCTGCTCTCAAAAAGCACACCTTTCTCTCTATATACCCATTTTCACTCACTTCTTTTGACAATGTAATATCTTAAGTGTATCAGATTTGGTTCTGCCTTGACCCTTTCTCTTTCTATAGGGATAAAAAACAAGATTCCATGCTCAATGTTGTGGGGCTCAGAAGGATAGAAGCTTGTCCAAAACAAACAGATCTCAGCTTTGTGTTCCAAAAATCCACAGATGGCCTCAAGACTTGCAAGTTAAACACGTCCTGGACCATATGAGATGACAATGTCAGACTGCCGGCCCACTCACTCGTTGTAAAGGACAGGGTGTAGAATTTAAAGAGCCTTCAGTTTAGAGCTGCACTGGTAACAGAAACTTTTGAGTCACTACACTGGATAAATGTGTTCTGTAAGTGTACACTCAAGTGTAAGTGATAAAAATACAAACAAGCATGTGAACTTGGAAAAGACAGTTATTTTGCACATTTCGTACCTGCCTTTTATATTGCAAATTTTTAACACTGGGGAATATACTCAGTAATGCTTTCTTGATTAAGAAATATAGTAACAGATAAACTTTATGAAATTAAGATTTATTGTTGTCACATGTGGCGTTTCTTGACATATTTTTGAAGTAAATTCTAAGTATTTAATTGATTAAGATCAAAATAGATATGGATACTAAGCACAAATGAAAGCCATCCAAAATTAGTGATCCCTTGGAGCTTTGTCTCTGTTTGTGTTTGTGATACATATCATATTTAATCAACAGACAGAACCAGTTTAACAGTGTGTTTTTGTGTTAGTAATTCAGGTAGGGCTATAGGTCTCCAAAAACAAACACAATTTGCTAACAATAATTCTAAGGGTAGATGATGTGATGTAACACCCATGTTAATCGAATACAGTAATGTTAAAACAACAGTGATTGATTGTCAAGCAGTCAGGCGCAGTAGTGTGTATGGAGAGAACATGCAGGATGGGATCAAATCAGAAGGATGGGTACTTACCGACAGGGCGAGCTGGAGACACAACAATGGAGGAGTGGATACACAAAAGAAACAAATTAAGACACAGACACACAAACACAACAGAAGACGAACAGAACAAACATAATAAAATAAGACAAAAAGAAATCAAAGTCAGAATGAATGACATGTTGTGTTGGGGCCAACACATTTCTGGCACAGGGAAACATGGCAGAGAGGATCCAGTAGTTTTTGTTGACTGTCCACTGGACAGTTTTTTTTTTTTTTTTTTGATAATCTCAAAGCTTTTGTTCCTCAGATCTCAGAATGATAAAGGGGTTCTGGAATGAGCGCCCATTGGTGGTCATCAGTGTTCAACTGCGTTCAAATCTCTGTGGGGGCAGCCACTTCTGCTCTATAAAGACAAATATACTATTGGATCTTCACTGCTCACATTAATGAAATCTACATTTCTATGGGTGGTGTGTGTTTGTAACAGCAAGGCGAGGGTGTGTTTATCACTCGTGTTGATGGATACGGAAGAAAAAAAAACAGAGCAAGAGGAAGAAAGGGAGCCAAAAAGATTTCAAAGACTAAGTATAGACAGCATTTGGGAACACATCCAGACACTGGAGCTTCTGAAACCCCCGCACTCTATGCAGAAGAGCTGATGCAGGTAGTGGTTCCCCAGTGTTTCCTCTGTGTCACTGAATGTGCTTTAACTGTCAAGTAAAACACAAAGATGCTGCTTAAAAAAACAGTTTCCAAAAAGGGTACAAAAGAGAAATCATCCGAGACTTTGTTTTACCTCCCTCTGGCCCCCTGTGTCGCTCTAAAGCGCTCCACTGGGACCTTAAACACTTGGGTTTAATGGGAAGAAAAGTGGTGAAAAGAGGGAAAATTATGGTTAGAATGTTTTTTTTTATTAACCTTGCAAACCCCAGGTGTGGGACTGGCGGTGTGCACCAGTAATCTGTGAAATGGCTTTGCTGACTTGGTGGTTACAGCATGGAGGGAAGTGTGGCTAGCAGACCACCACGACCGGGGGGGGCAGAGTGTGTCAACACTGCAAATGTAAATAATTAAACAGATTCATAGACTGTCTACATCTCTCTTTACTGTGAGAGTCAGCATTCTGGATTTCCATTTGCGTAAAGGAGACCCGATGGAGTAAACTGCCAATCTAAATCTCATATTGGTGTACAAGTACGATAACCACAGTGGTCCGTGACTTCTCTAAGTGTTGTTATGTGCCAGCTAATGTGAAAAAATAACAAACAAGAAAGGTGTTTTGTACCTCTGACTGTGAGAGTGGCAGAGGCCTCCAGTTTTCCCACACGGTTTTCTGCCACACAGGTGAACGTGCCCTCGTCGTTAATGGAAGCCTTTTTCACTCTCAGCACATAGTCGTCCTTGTCGTACTTGATCTCATACCTGTCAACAAAGATGTAATATCATGAAATTCAAGTTTCCAGTTCAGCATAAAATGCAAATACTGCAAATTCAGGTAAAATATTAACAATATAACAAAAAAAGATGTGCTTCAATGTGTGAACCATGCCTGTTGACCTGTCTGGCAGTAGCTGTGAAAAGTGTATTTCTGTTCATCGTACAACTGTTCATTCTGACAAATGGAGACTGCAAGTAGGAGGATCAATTATTCAACCATGACACACAGCACACAGGGAGGTGTGTTCAGCTGGAACACACAAAACTTGTTCAGTATTCATGAGTTGTTCCTCTATATATGTGTGTGTGTGTGTGTGTGTGTGTGTGTGTGTGTGTGTGTGTGTGTGTGCGTGTATGTATATATGCTTAACTGTGCCTCTGTGCGTCTACAACATGTGCATGATTGTAAGTCTGCAAAGAATCTAAACAGGGCCACACAATGCATGGTTATCATAAGGCATTTTAACTAACTGACTCAATACAGCAACTACAGGCGAGGTTGGCCCTAATTTCCCTTCTACTGCAGGAGTCAAATGTTTGTGTTTCTATGTGTTTCCAGGTGGCTGAGTGCCTACACCTGTATGAATCGCATGGCAGTTGACAGGGAGGTGATGCTGATCTGGTTTGTTGTTCCAGTCTGTAATTGAAGGGGGTGCTAGCCTGGCAGTGTGTAAGTAGTGTGGTGACAGGGGCAGTGGGTGGTGGGGCTGCATGATGGTGGTCTGTCAGCATGACAACCTTCTGCTGTCCACAGTCTTTCACTCACAGACAGTGAGAACAGAGTTGATTTTTTTTTTTCAAATTCACACATGGGCTTAAAAGAAAATGCCTAGCATTATCTTTTTATTACAGTGTATGCCTCTGTGCCACAAAAATCCAAACTTGTAATACAACAACTATTAAAAACACATAAAAGAACCAAGAGCATTCATCTCTGTCCAACACAGAGCTAACCCCTTCAGAGACTGATAATACAGCCACACAGTCGTTTCAGGAAAAAAAAAACTAAACTGAAGAAATATGCTACCCAGCGCAGCAGCATGACCCTTTTATGTGCTTTTAATAGCTTCTGGATGACAACAGAGCTCTAGAGGAACTAGCTCTATTAGGCTTTGGCTACACTGATATTTATAAAAAGATAAGGATTAATACAAAGATAAAGAAATGTGTTATACTTGTGTTTGTACATTATACAAAACTGTTGACTCTGGATAATACATTGGACAGTTAGATATGGCAATAAACAGTTTACGGCAATACTTTCTGAAGTGACTTTAGAGTATGCTATGGTCCATTTCCCTCGGAGTGGGAAAGACCCCAACGCTTGACCATCAGGTGTATTGATGGCTGCTTGCCACTGGCAGCTGCAAAACTAATCTGTCCTGTCTCTCCATGTCTTTTTTTTTTTTTCTGTCTGCTGTTATGACATTTCCTGAGAAATCATTCAAAGGCAGCTTTATTGAAGCACATTCCTCATCTATGACTGCCAGTTCCACCTCTCCACACAGGTACTTAAGGAGCCATAATGATTATTTGACTGAGTCATGACTGAATGCTTTGTTCTAGAGAGAGGGGATGTACAGTTCAGGTAATGGTAGGGGACCTGAATAAAAGCATTTATTGTTGAATCTGAGTGAGTGGCGTCTAGGGGAATGAGACAGCACCTTCTGGGACAAGTCTGCTGTCAGATGAGAAACAAACAAGCTAATAGAAAGAGCATCCTCACATACTCTGCCCTTCAGCTAGGATGGGTAGCACATGAACTCCTGACTTGCAAGAGGAGGGAGAGATGAGCTAAAGAGTGACGGGAACAAGTTAGGGCCAAGGGAAAACACCATGACTCCCTAACAAACCATGATGAGAGCAAGTGAACAAGTATGTTTATCCCAGGACTCTCAATCAATCTACCCTAACCAGCTCTGCGTCGAACGAAGAAGGAAGGCCATGTTTCACTTAAAACACTTTTTGCTATTGCCCCCCTCCTTTTGTTATTAGTGGTGCATTGCAAAGCAAGGCACACTACTGTTATTCTGTTTTTTCATACAACATTCTTGTTTTTCAACCCAATCTTTTCCCGAGATACAGAAGCAGCACACAGATGATCTATAGCAGCCTATCCATTAAAATACTGTAAAAACAAGTCTAAAAGTCTACAGCGATCCCAGCAGTTCTGTGAGGCTAAATACTAAAATGGTCACAAAGTCAAGGCTAACATGCTGATGCTAAGGAGGTATAAGTTTTGCCATGTTTACCATGTTAGTTTAGAGTGTTAGCATGTTAACATTTGCTGAATAGCACTGGACACAGTGAAGAAGAAGAAGTACAGCTAGGGCTGTTGAGAATGTCACTAGTTATGCAAGTATTTAGTCATGAAGCAAAGTAGACAGACTGACACTGACATGCAAAGAGCCATGCATAGCATAGCTAAAAAGTATGCTTTTGAGACTACAAGGCCATTGAGTTAAATTTTCCTCTAACTCCATGGATCAAAGGAAGATGTTGCGAGCCAGTCAGGTGCCAATACTAGCTAGCATTAAACTTACGTAAAAATCTGAATGGATAGTGACGAAACACTTCAAGTCACAGTTCTGAGCTTTTTCTCTTTCCATAACATCTTATACTGGGACAATACAGTATATGCTTTCACCTCAAGTTCAATGTTAAGAACAAGCATGAGAGCTACAGATATTGTCATCACTTAGGGAAACATGAACAATCCAACTTCTTCTACAGATTCCCACAGATGACATCCACATGTCCGGGCCCTTGCAGTGTGCAGAGCCCACATATGCACAAACTGGACAACATGCTTATTGTTCTTGGTCCCGTCTCCATCAATCTCTCAAAACAGTACCTTAGGCTGGTGCGTGACTTATTAGAGGGAAACATGAGCCCAATCAATCTGTAATCAACTTCCTTTGTGGAACCAGCCTAGATGACAAGATGAGTGGAAATACTCAGGGATAAGAAGTAGTTATGGCCACACACACATGCAAGTACACACAGCAAGGGAACAGTAGCTCTTTATTGCAACTGGATTGGGGTAGAGCTCTGTTCTCTATTAGAGGAGGAATGTAATTGCACATGTAGAGGGGCTGTGGAAAGGATAGAAGAGCCAAGTTCACCCTGCTGGACTCTCCCTCCTTTTCAAACAGAAAAGGCACACCATACACACACAGTCACACAGAGAACAAAGTATACAATCATCCAACACATATCCACACATGTGCAGAGTCATTCACTGAAGCAGGGAGATGAGGAGTGATGGGAATGTAAGCAAATGCCAAGACAAAACAGCATTTTTCTGGGTTGTCAACTCGATGGGTTTGGTGCGTGTAGAAATCTGTAACCAAGATGAAAATGTTATTGGACACACTTTAAAAGAATTACAACTAAAACATCCTCCAGATCATCTTAAAGGATTTGCCTTTAAACTGTCAGTCAGGAACACAGTCACCCGTGTTCCACCCTCAGACTTGCCAATTCACTCACATTAAGAGAATTTTATCTCTTGGCTGTGTGTGTCTACACTTATCCACAAAATGACTAAACCTGAGAGGATCTTATCTGCCTCTCCTCTGTATACATGTGAATGGGAGCGGCAGCAGTCAGAAGGGTTGTGCGCCAACTCTGAGTCAGACTCAAGATACAGTAAAGGACTAATTCTAGCCTGGTCTCTGGCCTGACTGCTCTGACACAAAGTTCCCTTTCTGCTCCACTTAGTTCTGACAGTCTGATCCAGTTATACATCATCCGACTGCTCCTTTGCCTCATCCTGATCAAAGGAGCCGGAGTCTACCTGTCCAAGCGTTGTCACCCATGAGAGGGAATCAATTAACCGCTATTGCTTCTCATCTTCCTTCTGTAAGGCCCTTAGCCAGAGCTCCACTCATTCTTGGCACCTCTCATGGCTTAGCAGGGTCAGGCCCTTCCCTCTTGACATGCATCACCTTAGCCTGAATTAATCAAAGATCAGTTTGGCAAGATTTCAACCCTGTGGCTAGGCTGGGGGTTTGTGGAGAGCGTTGATCCTAAATTTGTCTTTAAAAGAGTTACTTCTACTCATCACCAAGCAAGACTGGCAGCAGTGAAGCCTTTACTTAGTCAAAGTGGTTTGGAGCAGATGGAATGGTTGCGCTGGAAAATTCTGGAGACAGAGCGGGAAAAAAAGAAGCAGCAAAGTACAGCCCACTGACTGATGCCTGGAAAGCACACATTCTTGCTCAGTGCATTTGTGTGTATGTGTGTGTGAAGAACAAAGGGTGCACAAACACAAAAAGCACGGAGCTAGTCATAACTAACTATATATATATATATATATATATATATATATATATATATGTGTGTGTGTGTGTGTGTT
>JBBMJY010000026.1:6047984-6080576 GCA_037833715.1 Toxotes lorentzi
TGTGTGTGTGTGTGTGTGTGTGTGTGTGTGTGTGTGTGTGTGTGTGTGTGTGTGTGTGTGTGTGTGTGTGCATATGGAGGCATTTCCACTTCCACCCACGCAGTGTCCTTTATCTTTACAGTCCCCAGCTTTCATATCTCCCAGCACAAAAATCCAGTTTGCAACCAGCTATATACTATTGTTACCACTAGCTGCTGTGCAACACACAATCAATACTGATTCCACCTGGCAATTAGCTAATAATTCAATGAGCTAGAACTACTGAGGCAGAACTGCTAAAGATAGAAGGTGGGAAGGGGGTGGAGTGAGTATGGCTGTGGTCTGCCACATGTCTGCTGTCAATGATGCTCATGAGTGTTTGATACTGAAGCTGTGTGCATGTGTCTACTAAAAGGGAGACGATAAAATCAAGTCTAGAGTGTGTTTCAACCACAGAGAACATTAAGGACATTAAGGACACAATAAGCAACAAGGCTTTATTACTCTACCAAAAGTGGGACTCAAATTTTCAAGTCAAATTTTAGACATGATGTTGTTGTTGCTGTTACTTTAGGTAATATTGGTAAAGCATATCCAGATAACTAATTCCAATTAATTGCAAGGATAACTTGAGGTGTATTTTAGTCAACTGTACAACTCAACATAAAGTATATTAAGAAATACGCTAGTAAGACATAACACAGTTGTTCCAAAGAAGTCATTAAGAAATTGCAGGCAGGTCAATTGATGTCATTGCACAGACTTTTCACAGTAAACATAGACCTAGAACCATCCTAATATCAGTTAAAAAATTTAATGCTTGGATCAAAGGTGACTATTTTTGCCATTTAAGCTAGAAGGCACATTTTTATTTCTTTGATTAGTTCCAGGTCCTTGAAAGGTCACTGTGAGACACTGGTATCTGAAATCGTCATGCCTAACCCCAGAAAGCGGGACATTGGGGAGCCATTAGGGGGGACTTCTGTAGCTGGGGCGGACATTTAATGTGGCTGCAGACACCACTCGAGCTGTTTCTTGCCTCTGCTGGAATCCCTGATAGCACACAGACACTGTACTCTCAGATCAGTGTGGGTGGTTGACACACATATCTTTGATACAGGCACACATATAAAACTCACATACACACACACTGTTGCTGTAAACCCCCCGTATGTCTGAACACCGAAACAACCAGACGCACTGTCCCCTGGGTAATGAAGGAGCAATGTGAGACCGTGGTTGCTGTAAAACCCAATTAGTGTGTGTGGTTTTATCAGTTCTCTCAGCTAGAGCTACACATACAGATAACAGCTTCCACAAGATGGTGTTTTGTCTGTCTGGTGGTCTGCCCCCTGCTGGACACACACAGGCAAGCAGGTCCATGCGGAGAATAAAGAAGTATGTGATCATGTATTCTGCATTGATGTGTTCTCCATAGGAGACTTAATCAAGATAAATGAGTGTGAAATCATGTTGTGTTTGTTTTGGCAAAGGGTAACACTATACATCAAAACAGAGACAAAGCCTTCCATAATAATCACTGGGCCACTACACAACAAGAACCACATGTTGTATGTGTGTAACTTTCAACATAAACAGTCACGCAGGGAGAGCTCAGGTGATGTAAGAAAATCACCTCCATCTGTATCACATGTAATTAAACAAAGATTATGGCTGTTTCCCCATCTACGCTCAGCACGTCTCAGAGCTGGATTTCTTGCCTTCAAATGACTATTGCTGAAGAACGAAGCGTTGGCTGACAGCGTCACAACACCAGCCTTATCTTTGTCTTCAAACACCTTCATCTCCCGCAGCCACATAAAAGAGCAGAACAGAAAGGTGGCAATCGCAGCTGCTGTGCTGTGCAAGCCTCTGCTCCACCGCAGCCGCCAAGAGCTGCTTCTGTATTCATGTGCCGCATCACTCTGGGCTCTTTGATGGCACAGATCACTGTCAAGATGCTGAGGCTCTCACCAAACATACTGTATGGGTAGATGGTGTAAAACTTATTGTTTTCTGTATTCTGTGGGAAAGCACAAAGGCTAAGTTTGTGTGCTTGTGTGCCCTGTATGTATGTGTCTGTTTAAAAGACTGTGTGACATTGATTTGGACCATTTGATTGGTATAGATTCGCAAATCATTTTCAATTTGCATTAACGTTATTGAATACTAAATGTCATTTTAATTACTTTTCTTCCAATATTATTGACTTCACTGATGCTGATGCCCCTGCTCAATAGTAGTCAAGAACTAAGTAGCAATCCAGTCAAGAGACAGAGGGAGAGAGAGGCAGAAGCAGAAAGAGAGTGAAGGGTTTTTTCACCATCTTTCATTATTCAGCCTCAAGCCATGAATAACTGAATAACTAAATCCATGATAGTAGGGATGGAGGTAGTTTCATACAGCATGTCTGAATGTGGGGGAAAACATAACAAGCCACAGGAAAGCATCTTCCAAAAGAGGCCTTTCACTGAAGAGCTAGGATCTCCACTCATGCATGACTGCGTCTTCTGCATCCAGAATGGACCTCTACACCCCTCGCCTATTCACCGGATGCACAAAAAGGATGCTTAAAATGACTACTACTTCTAAGATGTGTCTTACATTAATGAGCCAAGATGGTTTGGTCATTGGGAAAACCATTCCTATTATAGCTGCTATTAAGAAAGCGGCCAAAATGGTCAGTCCCTGCTCCAGTGTAGCCTTTGAGAAGTCACCCACACACACAGTGCCCCAGCTCCCTGGACTGTTACTGAATTAAATATGAGGGAAGATTTGAGAGGTGGAGAAATGGGAGGGGGGAAAGAAGGAGGACGATAAGACCAGATGGAGCAAAGAGCTTCTGTTTAAATAGCAGAAAGGTGACATGTGAGCACTCTGCTGAGGAAAGGGACCCCTGACCTCACCGTGCCACGGTGACAACTAGCACTTAGCATTCTACTCAGAGTCTGATCTTGCCAGGTAATTGTTGCGTCGTTTACATCAACATGACCCCTCAGCATTGTGCTGCTGACAAACATGCTGAAACAAATAACACATGTGTATTTACTTTGTCACATCGTGGTGCAAACACCCTTCACAGTTAAAAACGTGTCATTAACACAGATAATTCCAGGCCACTCTTCCCTAGAGCACTCAGATGATTGAAGTCGATCAACTCATTTGAGGAAAAAAAAAATAGCAGTTTAAAATTGCCTTTTTGAAATCATCTACTGATTACCATAATCACTTTCTGGCTGACAATACTTTGTAAATGTGTGTGCTATTAATGCCAGCAATTAAGGGGGCTAAATGGAAATGGGCTGCCGGCGTGGACGCACCCATCGATCTGAGCAGATAAAGCACAAACAGACCCAATCTTTGGTTTGCCATTGCAGAGTGAGCCCTCCTGCTCACTTCATCATTATCCTCTATGAGTTTTGTCCAAGCAATTGAGGAGGAAAACTCTGCTCGCATTTCTACTCTACACACTGAAAATGGGTCCTAGACCAATTTATAGAGGTAATTTTACTGTGAAAATGGATTCATTCTGAGTTCACAGTGAATGCCTTCTTGAAATGTGATGCCGGCTCTACTCTACACCACTCCAGCATTTACCTCTAGACTGTGCCTCAGGCTGTAGATCACTCTCCCGTGAACCCTCACTTCACTGTCAGGCCAGCAAGTGCCGCCTTCATTAATAGCAGCCACTCATGCCTGACTTAAATTAATGTACAGGCTATCAATTAGCTCGGGCAAGGCCAAGCATAGTGTACTCAAGGGGAAAAGAGAAAGGCATCCTGGATTGACGCTGGACAGCGAAGACAGATGATACTGTTTCTCTTACCATTGTTATACCTTTTTTCTCGTTTCCCTTTTTCTGCTTTATTTCTTCCTCATTATCTAAAATTATTCACCTGTCCTCCTACAGTGGTTTCTTCTTTGCTCGAGTAATTTACCTTTATTTCTACAAAATGCATTCCTCTTTCCATTAGACAAGCTTACTTTGAGCCACTTAAAAACAGAGTCAAACAGCAGGCAGCTGCTTACCATGTACAGAAACAATTTGCAGGACAAAATGTCCACACACAGCATGGCTCTTCTCATTTGCATGAGTGTTTGTTTTTTCCACATCAGTAAAGAATAGGTCAAGAGTGCACGCTTCATTTGTATGGGCATCATTGCACAATCACACATTCACACATAAACAACCTTCTCACCTGATGATACTGCACTAAATTATTTTCTACATAATCCTAACATGTTTTTCTCTTGATTATTCATGCAGCCATCCATCTATCCATCTACCCCTTTTCCTTGATGAGTTCATTTCTCTCCCATTGCCTGTTGTCTGAGTGACCCTGACGACCCAGGAGAATCTCCTAACAGGCTCCTCTTGCCCATCAGGATTGATCGGTCCACAGCACCCTGTCGTACGCGATCAATACATCATTCCTTCAGTAACGAGGCCCCACTCACTTGCCGCCTCTTCCTTCCCTGCATCACTTTACTTCCATTTTATTATTATTTCTTGCAGCGGATCGATGCAGGCAAACAGGCCTTCTGTAAACCACACCACAATTAGAGCAGCATCTAATCTTCTTGTTGACTCCATCTCCTTCACAACAGCCAGCGAATAAAACAGAAATGATAATGAAATCTAATGGGATTCTGTGGAATTAAATCACTTTAACAATGAAGAGAGCCCAGCCACAGTTCTGAACCAATAAAGATCCTGATAGAAGTATATACCAGTCAATATCATATATGCATATAGGTTTAACAAGCCAGAAGAGCATCTCCTCCTCATGGTGATGGATTACTTGGACTGACAGCTTTCATCAGGTAAAAGTGAAAAACATATAACATTATAAAATAATACCACATGATGATACACTTGACTGAACACAGTTGAAATTTTAGATCCATTTTCATCCCATTAAGTGGATCTCTGCAGAATAAAATTTCTAATATCGAGCACACATACTTTGTGGTAAGATAATTTAATAACGGACTCTAGCCTTAATTAGGCTAATTTTGTTAGGGGAAGCTCTAATGACATACTTAATGCAAAGATGTCAGCATTTTTTCCAAAGAGTTATAATGACATTATATTTCTTTGTCTCTTTTTTTTTAACATGCAGGAGTTTCCAAAATTGCGGTTAAAACTCTCAGTGACTGAGGTAACTGATTTCTGCAATGTCACTGCATTAGCAGCTGGTTTACGGAGAGACAAAAATAGACATATAGTTAATTTAATCATTGAATTATAGATTTAACACGCCTGTGTAGTTCGGCCTGGGTTGAGGGTAGGTCTGTCTAAGAGCAGCGCTGGTGATGCGAGAAAAGCTGTCTGCTCAGCGCAGGCGGTGTGCAGGGCAACAGTGTGGAACTGCTGGAGTAATTAGCGAATCGGGCCCCCAGCTCCCTGTGAAGTCCGGCCTTTGAAGGTGGGAGCTCAGACCGATCAGTGGCCCCTCTGATGTTTGTGATTCTTTCAACGGAGTGAGAGCTGCTAACGAGGCCTCATCTATTACCATTTGAGATGTAATTAGCGTCGTCGGAGAAATGGAGTAGGGCCAAGTAAGAGTGGCTTAATCTGGGCTCTGTGTGCCTCAGTGTCCCACAGGGCAGCAACAGCAGGAGGATGAAGTGAGTGAGTGGAAGGAGACTCCCTGGAGAGGAGACAGGGCCTCAGCAGCCCTGACACATAGGGCCAACCAGACACACAGCCTCCACACTGGAGCACAGGGGTGCAGCAAGGCTGGCAGCACCACGCTCTTTGTTGGAGAAGAGAGGGCCATATGAGAGGGCCATATGCACATGTTTCTCATCCCCAATTAACCTGTTATGGTATCTGTTGTTGTGCTTACTGGTAAAAGTTTCAGATTTTTACAAGGCACCCAACAGTAGGATTCCAGATATTGTATTTACACTAAAAGAGTGACCTTTTGGAAGGTGCAGGGGGGCTTTAAGTAATATCTAGAATTTGTATTTCCTATAGTGTGTGTGATGGTGTTGCTTCCACAGCAATGGAGGACTCTGATAACATCCACTCTCCAGACGGACAGTGCGATGAGGGCCTTTCTCTCCCTCACAATACACCCTGGACTTCCAGATGTTCATCATGCTACTCATAGAGTTGATTCCATACAGCCGCCTCTTCTGTTCATGACCTTCAATGTGTGTGTGCTGTGCCAAAAGGGGAGGGGTCTGAAGTGACAGATTAGCGGGGACTCTAAGTGGCAGCTAATGTTTGCCTCTCAGGTCAGAATGGGATCAGGTCAGGTGTGACTCTTGCTCTGTTAACTATTTTAGTCAACCTTTAACCCCTTAGGGTTCAGTTGCCTGAGCCCCTGGGCATCTGGAAGGGCCATCAGGGTCATGATTGTTTTCACTGAACATCAAAAGTGATTTAGTGGAATCTAATGAGCCATTAGTCTTCATCAGGACTCACTCTACAGACATACCAACATACTACAAACTGGAGGTATTACATTCTACATGCTGCTTTACACCTTTACACACCTCTTTGTTCTCAAGTGTTGTGTCTAAACACATAACTCTGAGATGAGTAAAGCCCATTGACAGATGGTGTAAACTTAAGAGACCAAAACATGAACCTGGTGTAGTTCAGTCACCTCTCTGGAGAGTGGTGGTGTAACTGGAGTGGGAAGCAGCGATAATACTCAGCGTAGACAGTAATTTCTGTCAGGCCAAGGCATTTTCCCTCACGCTCCCTCTACCCACTAAGGTTGTTGAACTAGGGCGTTAGGCAGGGCTCCTTGCATCAGTATGCAGCATGGAGATGGTGAATCAATGGAGCCTGGAGGACTTTCCGTTGCAGCCGCACTATTAATGAGTAGGAACCAGCACCTGTCCACTCCCCTCGTGGCCACACGCTAAATTACCAGCCGTGAATCAACACAGCATTTATGGGCAACCGCAAATTAAAGTCGCTAAATCTGCAAGGACAACCAGACCTTGTAAAGTCGAGAAGATCACTGGGTAGGCAGAGAATGCGACCTGAGGAATCCAATAACAGTATAAATTAACAAGGAAAAAATAAAAAAATATATATACATATATATACATGTAGATGTATATAAGGAAAAGCAGCTTCCTCCAGTTCTCAGTGGACATATTTGGTCTGGTGTGATTGCTAGGATCAATGGTAGGCTTGTATACGTGCCAGGCCAAGTACCTGGCTGGGCACTTATTGTCATTAGAGAAGATAAACACAGTGGGAAAAAAAACAAGAAACAAACAAACAAAAAAAAGCCAGATATATGAAAAAAAAAAAAGAAGAGATACAGTAATAATATAAAGCCATGGTAAAATAATAAATATGTAAACAAACAGTAAACCTGAAGGGGAAAAGGCTTTTAAACATTTAAGCACAGCGGCGGGAGATGCCGCAGGATGACCTGTAATGGGAGAGAGGGGGAAACGGAGGAGTAGTAAAAGCCTGATAAAATAAGAGACTGTAACCTCACTCCACTTAGCCGTCAGACAAAGAGATGCTTTAGGGAGTGCATGAGCAATATCACCATAAAAGTCACAACACGCTGTGCATCTACAGCTGTTTCCGAGCCCCCTGTCTGCTTCTCTGCACACTGAAATGATTGAGTAAAACAACTTTCACAAAGAACGTTTACAGAGATAACTGTTTCGTATGTGAGTTTGAAAGAGGAAAATGAATAAAAAAGTGAGCTGTGTATTAGATGTCAAGAACAAAAAAAAAACTGATGAGGAATACTAACGGAGATGGTTAAGTATAAAGATTATCTCTACAATAATTATCAAACCTTATAATCACAAACTTGTGAAGAGAGAGGGCGGTCTTAAGATTAATCTTGAAATGTGTGTGCCAACACATGCACATGCATGCATGCATAACCACCTTAATCTTAATCTCTGAAACCTAAGGATGTAGCCAAATAAAGTCTTATAAAGAAGTTTATCCAGAGTTTTCTCAAAAATTATTGCTAAACCAAACTGATGGAGGCTCTTTTTGGGTATTTGTTCACTTACATAATACACAATCCTGAAGGAGTGGATGGAGCCAGCCCCTGGCTCAAGGATATAGATAAAACCTCACTCCAAAAGTCATTGTATCTGAGTAACAAAAGGTGTTGTCCCCACTGTGTCGGGCAATTAAATGGATTGGCTTACTGGAATTCGAGCATCTAGTTTCTGAGTTGGTGCCAGAAAAGGCGTTTAAATAAAATAGAGAGCCACTACTTGCCTGATTTAATGGGTATATGACTTTGACTACATGGCCTTATGGTATTGCGTCGCCATACCTTTTTGATGGAGAGTATGGTTGTTTGTAGGTCACTGTGCTTTTGACAGTGTGTCAGACAATGTGTCAAACATTAAATGCTTCAAAATGGGCCTCCACCAAAAGTGCCTTGGGACCAGACCGCTCACCCTCCTTCCATCTCAGTAGTGACAGTCCACCACGGGGGGAGAGACAGTCTAATTTCACTGCTGGCTGACGTCCATTCAACTTGAGTGATGAGGGAGCAGGCCCTCATGCACACGTATGCACACACATGGGCAGGAATACTCATCACAACACACGCACCCACACACACAGAAAATTATACTAAAACAGTAAACTCAAAGCAAAATTGGGTGTGTTGACAGGCCCATTAACTGGCCTCTGCCCGCCACTTCAGTCTTGTTTCACACCCTCCCATTCCAGGGGAAATATACTGGCCTGCAATGCCCTACTGTATGCTCCAGTGCACCACGGCCCCTTCGAAGCCATTGTTATCCTGTGTGCTGTCCTGTGGTTGTACCTGATTCCCCCTTTTCATTATCATGCTGAAAACAAAACTGCTTCAGCGTAATAGGTTGCCATTCTACATGCCATCAGGTGCTTCTCATGGTAAGGGTTGATGAGAATATGCATGGACCTCTCAAGGAAAGTTAGAGGCAATGAGTGAGACATGACCAGAGATAGGGGCCCCTCCGGGGCCACAAAGGCCTGCACTGTGATGGATCCTGATGAAGACAAATGGACAGGACCAATATGGCCTCCCTGTGGCGGGATATCATCTACAGAGAAACGGGGGGTTTGGGATGGCTGGTTGGATGACGGACATACAGCCTAATTGGTGACCTGCAGGGTTAGAGGTGGGGTGGGGAGGCCCCTCCACTGACTGAGTGGCAAGAGCGTCAATCTATCCTGAGCAGGGGTCAGAGATCAAGTGATCAGCAAGGAGAGAGGTGAAGGGATAGGGATGCATCTCTGAGACACAGCCTGTGTGTCTCAGAAAATGTGAAAGATTATACCTCATCCTATAGCACCTCTTTGATGAATGGAAGACACAAAGGATCATTGAGTAGAAGTACAGTTCCTTAACACTTCTGACAAGTGTTTCAGGCTTGTGTTCGGAGAGGGGAAAACAAAGAGGGTAAAGTAATGATAGAAGAAAGGGCATTTCTTTGTTTGCATGTGGTCTGTCTGGTCAGTTCAGCAGTGAATATTGTACAATGCGCCCAGAGTAAAACAGAGAAAAAAGATTATCTTGTTGAACAGTCAGGGTCAGGGTTTGAGCATTGCCCACTGTGCTCAGTTCTTTTACAGCAGCTGGAGGGAAATCGATCACATGCCTGGATTAATACTTAATCATAGCAGCCCAGATGCTCTTAGCCGAGGCCAGTGTCCACTCCTGACCAAACATAGCACAAAGGAAGAGCACAGGCTATGGGCAAAAGGCTAAAGCAAACTGCTTTACAGGATGTACAGGACTACGTGAACAAAGGCAGATTCACTCCATCTCTCCATCTATAGCTGTCAACACCACAAATATATAGAGTACATACAAGCATCAAGACTGGGCTGAACTGAACTGGCTACATTTGCCAGAGAACTGGTCAGACTGCCTCACCTTTCATCTCCTTGTCAGTTAAAACCCATTTCCATTCAAGAGAATCATGTATCAAGCCTGAGTGTATTATTATTCACTGAGAATAATGTGCAGCTTGGCCTTCTTGGACAGCACAAAGACTGACAATACTCCGGCGGAGAGGAATGTCAACATGTTTCCTCATACTACGATACTGAAGTGACTACAAAAGTGGATGTGAATGTGAATGGCTCCAGTGTCCAGGCTGCCACTGGACAGCTTCCTCCCCTATCTATTCAGACAGAAAACTGCAGTGCCACTGTGTGTGAGGGGCTTTCACCAGTGACTGACAAGGCTAATCACACTGGCCTCTGATTGGAGAAAAATGAGAAAGCCATTAAGAGATTCCATGTGAAAAATGGATATAAACCCTGTTATTTGCTACCAAGGCAACAGATGAGAAAAAAAAAAAAAGTTGTGTCTATAGACAAAAATAATGGTTAGAGTGTGAACCAAAAACACTAGTATGCAACCGCTGACAAATCTGATGAACACTTTCCTTTTAGACCAGAAGCACCAGAAGAAACAATTATTTCATTTATCGTTTATCTACTGACATATTCTTTAGTCATCATTCATTCCCCAAAATAATGTAAAATACCCATCAGTTCTTGCATTAATGCAAGTGCTCATTTACTCTAACACTCTTTTACAACACTGAAAATAAAATGTATTATTTTGGTTTAAAACTGCTAAATGCATCTATATTAAACCATTAATGTTAAAAACATAATTAATTAATTATCTGTTGAGCAACTGCTTTATTAATTCATCTTAATCTTCTCCGCACCGGTTTTCAACCATAACTATTTCAGTCTGGTGACTTGGAATGGAAACCGCTATTGTTTAATTTCTTACTATTCTGACTGACTAGGTCCCAAAAATTATGCAGAAGTAACAAATGGGGCTATGACAGGCTTCACTCTGCTCCAGGAGGAGGTATAAAGTAGTACCGCGTTAACTGAGAAAACAAAGAAACAAAAGAGAAATGAGACGGACAACACAGCCATGTGAATCAAAAAGGATTTGGGGGCTTTATCTGGTGGCACCATGTGGGAATGATAATGACCATCTTGAATCCAAAAGGACAACCATTCATCTTAACCCTGGTCTGCCTGGCAAAACTCATAATCCCCGTAACACCCACGACCCACCACTAGACAGACAGCAGGGGAAAAAAACGGCACTTTGAAGGCACAGAATAAGACAATACAAGCCTATTGCTCCTGTTCTCTTCAGACTCAGCATGATTATTTAACATTCCGTGAAATACGCTCCATCTGCTAGCCAGCATTAATTCCTTCTTTTACCAAATCTTCACCTTTATACCGCTGAGATTATGTCACTCCCTCTGCCCCCACTGTCCACCCCCCTCCTTCTCTTTTGCGCTCCTTACTGGTCCTTCAATCATACTAATACCTTTTCCCTCATGATGAATCATTTCATTCTCTTATTCTCTGGCTCTGCACTAGCATCAACTGCTCTTTTCTCTTTAAACATCCTCTATTCATCATAGCAGGAAGCCTGGTCTGAGTCCCTCCACGTTCCAGCTCTCCTCCTCTCCAATCCAGCTATTTTTTTCCTCTTTCCAACGTTAAACCAGCCATCAGGATGAATGATGGTGAAGGTTAGATGGGTCCATTTTCACCCCTCTGACTCTTGACCCCCTCCCCACTTGCCCCAGGTGACATTACTAAATGCTGCTGTCTAAAGGGGAGTGAATAGTCTCTCCATTTACTTTGGAAAAGAGCTACCCACCCTTGTTTTGCTCGTTCAGGGTGAAAAATCCCCCTGTGTGTGTGTGTGTGTATCATAGCCTGTGTGTTTCAGTTTGGAATTTTCAATGCAATCTTTTTTTTTTTTTTTTTTTTTTTTTTTTTAATAAAGGGAGATGATTTGTGGTCTTTTATTTGGTTAAGGGTCATAACCCTGGAGCCTGTGAAATATATTCAAAGCCACAATAGTAACACTGTAGTTCTCCTCATTGTAACTCCTTAAAAGTCATGTGATAATACTGCCAGTTATATAAATATCTGCTACAATGTCTCTGAACCCATGCCAGTCAGAAACAGGATTTCAGTTTCTGTGTCTTCATGAGAGGACTGACAGGCCCCAGGGTCACTGTGCGTTGAGTCAGTCTCTGGTCTTTCCAAAAAAGTATACAGCAATCAGCTGAGAACGATTCCTCAAGCGTCTAATGGATCAAAGAGGACTGAAACCATGAACCAAATTACACCACATGGTCAGAGAGTTACTAGGGGGTAAACAGAAGAAAAAAAGAAAGAAAGAAGAAGAAGGCAAAATGACTGACAGTTCCAAATAGAAAAGCAGTAAAGCCACAGAGAACAAAATAAAGACTGAAACAGTCCTAACTGCGTGGTAAATCTGATTAAGCGTCAGAGCGAGGATGGCAAGCAAGGCTAAGTGACTCAATGGATGAGTAAGTGAATAAATAAAGAAGAGAAGATTGTGGTGGCCGCCTGCCACAGCACCACGTTATTTGAGCAGCCTCGTGTGTACACAAGCCAGGTTGCTACGGGCTGAGTTTCCACACTCAGCGCAATTACTCTGGCTGCGTTCTGTGTCGGTGAGCTAATTAGACCTTGGCGAGCTCAGAGCTGGTAGACTGGAAGATGAGGTGAGTCACTGGGGATGGAGATGGAGGCGATAGCCTCTGTTTTTCACCTGAAGTCCGCTCACACCGAAGGAAGTAGTTCCCTGTTTAAACCACAGACTGTAAACTACAAATGGCCCCAGAAGGAGAAGGAGTAAATGTAGCGGGGAAAATGGTTGAGCAGCGGCTCTGCATGCTCCCTATTTCTCTTTCTTTCTCTCTTCTTCTATGTTTCCCTCCTGGGCACACACATAAACACATGCCTAGCCCCATCCTGTGCCACCACACCAGAAACACCCAGCTGTCCGCTCTCTGCCCCCATTCTAATCCGAGCCCACCGAGTCTACTCCCACCCCCGCCGGAGTAACCCAATAATACTGTGTGTACTTAAACAGCAGCGTTGGCAGGCCTCCTCCACTCCCAATCTCCTCTCATTGCCAACAAACACACAGAGCTCTCTTTCAACAGTCCTCTACCGAACTCAACTCCTTCTGAGAGTCGCTGTTAAAACAAACACTCCCCACAATGCCACTTACTGTGATGTGTCTTTAAAGGAAAGAGAAAAAAGAAAAAGAAAATAAGAACTGATGATTGTCCTTCACTCTCAAGGCATTATTAGGCAATATGATATAATTAATTGAATTGTGGTCTTGTTGGTACATGAGGGTTCTTGGCTGCTGAGCTTTCTCATTAGCTACGCAGACTCTGGCCTTAACCTAATGAACAATAATAATACTCGCCGGTTGAAATGTGTTACGGAGATGAAACCTGATGGCCTCTGCTGGTAATTGGGCTCCCTTCCACTCATTAAGGGAGGAAAGCAATAAAAAAGCAATAACACTCTCAAAGTGCCATCAGAGGAGGAATGTGGCACTTTCTTTTTGACAATTCATCAAGAGTGAATCCCTATTAGCTGAATGAGAGCCCAGGGCCAAATAAACATCTCCCACTCTGCACAGACTGTTTGATGGGTAAACAGTCTTTGATGTGTTTGCTGCCAGACACTGACATTCTACATGGACATGACCATCGGGACAAACACGAGACCATGGGAGAACTTCTAGTGTAGTTAACTATTACAGAAATGTGGCAATTCAAGGTCTGCAGTGTTTATTCGGACTACTTTGCTCATTCCACTTTGTGTGTTTTCCTTCCCCTGCAGGTTAAACTCTGTAAGAGAAAAAGAGCGGAAGTGTGCAGAGTCAATAAGAAGATCAGGTTAAATCCGCGGGTCAGGGCATGATTGCATTTCCCTACAGGTAAGACATTCAAAATTCAGTCTGTGTGTACAAGTGCGTTGTATCAACTGCAGGATTTTCTGCCAAGTTTGCACACAAGAGACCCTCAGCTCCATTCATCACCCGATTTCTCTCAAGAGCACTGCTCATCGTAATTTGTTTTCTGAGCTGACATGGGGAAGCTGTCTTGCACTGGAATATTCAAATAAACAATTATCTTTGACTGGCTCAGACAACAATGTCAGGAATGCTGCTCACCGCATTGTGTGTTTCAGCTTGCCTCCTCACTAAGCCAGCGGCTTTCAAGCAGTGAAAGGAGAGGCTATAAGCCAAGAGTGACACACAAGTCATCCTGAGGTCTCATTCCACCAAAGTCCTCTGTCTGGTCCTGACAGGGTTAGCGAGCAGGCAGTTCAAAGTTCCACTGCAGCTTGGCTAGGGAGATAAAACCTGTCTAAATCCTATACCCTCTCTCCTGCCCTCTCCATTCTTAAAATCAGAGAGAGAGACGAGGAGTCAAAGCTAGAGGAAACACAGGCAAGGTTAGCCTGGGAATTCAAAAACTACTTTTGAAAAGTTTTCAGGTTTTATTCCAAGAGTAAAAGCTAGCTGGATTGTCTGAGATGACAAACAAGTATGTAGGTGAAGTGCAGTTTGTCATCTGAGAAGGAAACTTTTCAAGCATTAAGAAGTGACATGGAGAAGCAACAAAAAAAGAGGATGAGAAGGCCAGTGCAAAGCCTCTCTCTCCTACCTTCTCCTGTGTGCTGCATAAACATAATGCATGATGAATACATGCACAGATGCCCACACAGTAGCAGCAGCAAATTTCCAATTTGAATAAACTCAGTAGAATTTTAGTACTAATTTAAGTGAGTGACTGTCTACCAGATGAAACACACTGTATGAAAAGCTGTTAAGAGTGTGATAGTTCTTGTTTAGTTAGTGTTGGTACAGGTACAGCTGGTACAGAAAAAAATAATTACACAGCTAAGACTTGGGGCACCCACACATTCTTGTTATAATCCCTGTATATTTCTGGGGACCCGTCAATGACATAATGCATTCCCTAGCTCCTTAAACTAACCAAACGCCTAACCCCTACCTGTACCCTAATCCTAACCTAAACCTAATTTTAATAATATACATATAGTCTTGTCTTAAAAAATGTATTTGTCAGTTTTTACCAGAGCCCGGTCATAAGTAAGACTATTACTATTGCCAGAGGGTGGCAGAAATCATCTAAAAGCCATTTGTCAACCAGCATTAAACAACAAAAGAAGAACGCATTACTACCAGGCTCTTGTAAAACATGTATTGGCGCAGTGAGATTTGATTCTACTGTACAAACAGGAGAAACATGCAGAGCCAAAGACTACAACAGCCGTCAAAAAGTTCTGTGTGGAGCTCCTTCAAAAAAATAAACAAAACCGAGGCACAGTGCAAATTCTGCCAGGTAAAGATAGCACGACATAAGTCTGCCAAAAATAATGCATCCTTGCTACTTTTGCCGGAATTGTGAAAAGTGCAAATGGGTCTCTCTTATCGTGCGCTCAAATATCAAATAGTATTTTTGTTTGACGTGTCCATCCTAATTCTCTCACATTTTTTAGTTGTACCCTGTTGAGTAATTAAATTTTTGGATGTTTTCCACTGTTTAGCCAGCATTCTTGAAAAGGACAGTGATTAAGTGTCTTCTTTAAATACACCTGAGCCAGGCTGTCACTGTCGTTTGAACTTGAACTTTCCTTAAGAAGAAATGTTTCCTGACTCATCAGCTCCACCACCATGCAGCTCTGTTCTTATCAGTAAACTGCCTGCACACAATCTGCATTGGAATGAGACATATATGCTCCACTGCTGCCGAGTGACTAGAACACCTGCTCTCCACAACCTGTCTAGTTTAAGCCTTGGTAATAATAATAAAAGCATGCAAGGTAAATCAGTGAATCAGCAGGACTGAAACATACAGAGCTCTCCATATGGGAACAGCATGTCTTATTATCTCTCCTACACGATACAGCCTTACACTGCTTTGTCTGTGATTATTTTTCTTGTCGGCTCTCTGTGTCTCACTCTCTTCATACAGAAGGTCATTGGACCAAAGGAGACCTCTCACTTGCTCCTATCTGACTGTGGTCCAACAACAAGCAGTCTGTCTCGATCACCTCCCTTTGCCCCTGACAGTGACCCTGGGGAGATAACAACAAGCGAGGAGCAACGTTGTAGGCACAGAGGTAGTGAGGAGTGTGATACTCAACATGTGGACCAGAGAGAGGAGAGTGGGAGTATAAGTGAAATGTGGGTGGAAGAAAGCCAAGCAAAGAGCAAAACAGGGGAAACAAAGAGTTTTCCCAAACTCCAAATATCTGTGTGGAGAATGGGAATATGCTAAAACAGAGTCAAGAATGATGGCAGATGAGAAAATGGAGTAGCAGAACATCCTCCTCTGTGGGAGTGATGTATGTTTTATGGCTATAGAGGGGTTGGTGACCCTGCCCTTGGCCTCTTTGAGACCATGGATATGGGCTGAACCAGCTGTGGAGGGTGGGAGAATGACTGCAGATGAAAGTTTAACAGCCCCCCAAGGGATGTATACCTCAACCCCCCTGGTGGAGCTACATGTACAGAGGGTGGGGCCTCTTTCACATCTCTGCAAAGGGCCTCGCTGGGGCTCATCAAACTCCTCAGCTGCTCCTCACTCAGGGAGTCCATCTGGTGCCAAGCAACCCAGAGGAAGGAAACGAGGCAACACTAGCAACTTGCTGTGGTGGTGCCCTCCCACACACACACACACTACACATTTGCACAACTGCAGCGTTCCATATAACCTCACATCGCCGATTTCTCCCGTGCCATTTTAATTTAAGCCAATTATGCTGATTTTCTAGATCTTATTTTCTCTTCAGCGTCCTGTTCTCACTCTGCACTCCCCAGGATCCCAGCTGTGCTTAAACACACACAGGCGGTTCCTCAGAACAAATATTAACTGCTCAGCCTTGGAGGACTGGGTAGGATCCTTGTTTAAGTGTGTAATTTGGGGCGCATGAAAACATATGTTGAAAATCCTGTTAAAGGCATTAGTTCTAAACCTAGTGACTGCTCTTCTTGGCCTTTTGCTAACTGTCATGATCTCTGTATCTCTATCAGCAAGTTTATCTTATTTTGTTTAGGCTCTGTCTATATAGTTGAGTGTGCAGAGTAACACATTTTCTGTGTGATTTCCAGACTGTAAATGAATATGTTTATCTGTATTCTGCTAAACATATTTTCACTTACCTGGAAGGCAAAGTCGTTGTTGAGAAGGGTTACAGAAGAAGACAAAAGGATGATCAGGAACAGGCATGGAAAAAAAGAGGAAGAACAGAACTGGTTAGTTTTAAGCAAACAGAAAGCAACAATCATCTTCACTAAGAATGAAAGTGATGTAAACCTTGCATTTCATGTGGGTCTAAGAGGAACCAACTCTGACCTGAGGTTACTATTAGAACCCAGCCTGAGACCACTATCATATTCCCTACCCTGCTTCTACATGCCCTCTCCCCATCCACCCCTTCATCACCCCATCCTCCCAGTTTTCCTTCTGACATCTGCTAATCCCTAGACCTCTGACCCCAGGAAATTTACTCTCTCAACCTTGACCATTTTCTTTCTCTTTTCCCTCTTTATGCCTGGCGGATCACCATTATCCATTATCATTCCATTGTCTGAGGCTAAGAAAAACAATTTAAATTCCCATGAACATGACATCCACTTGCAGGCTAAAGCCGATGGGGGTACATTGCGGGATGCAGGGCTGAAAGGTGCTGTGTGTGTATAGTGTGATAATCTGGCTGTGTGATTTTTACCAAACACAATCACAAGCTTTGCACAGTGCCTTTGGCCTACCAGAAAATGGCTAGTTATTCCATATTCTATGGTTGTCAGACCCATCTTTCACACTTCCAGTATACATTTGTGGCAATTACAGTTTACTTAATACCTACAGACAGCAGGAATTTCCATATGAATAATACACACAGATGAGGCTTATGCTGCATGTTTGCTTTGGCCAGACTAGTTGTTAGTAATGTGCATAAAATTTGGTGAGACACCTGTTCAGAGCAAAAAAGCTGGATATTTCGGTCATTTTTCACTCACTCGAGGATAAACCTGTATTCTATACCACGTAATCCACATTTAAGACTGAGAATTTTATCTCTTCTTGGGTGTGAAGTGGAAGACACATTAGAAATACCAAATGCAAAGGGGAAGGAAAGGGCAAGAGAAATTTGCATTAAGCTTTTTCAATGTAAAAATAAAAAAGCTGACAATGGCCTAAAAATGTCACAGGTAATAATTGAGAAGGTATTTCTCAAGTGAAAGCATTACACCTGCATCCCCAAGGCAAAACTGCATCTGAAGCAATGATAACCTATTTACCTTATTTTTCCCCATTCGCATTGAAATCCTGATCCATTAACTAACACTGATTGCCACATAAAAGCTGGTCCATAGTCACTGAAAAGTGCAGTGTGAAAGCAATGATGTTGCATTTATACCATTTATGGAAAAGAATCAGTAAAAATAAGAACAAAATTTGCATCAGGTAAGAAAAAAAGAAAAGAAAAAGATCATATGATTCCCCAATAATGACAAAAACCATGTAAATAAAATTTTCAATTTTTGAGACCTTTTAATTTTGAATGAAACCCAACCGAAGTCCACCCATTTCATTAATCATCAGCTGGAACGAGATTTGCATTTACACAGCTGGTTGGTTAAAACTCCCGTCACTGTATTTAGCATCACCCAATCCTCTACTCCCACGAGCAGAAGACCCAGCCACCCCCTCTAAGGCCTAATCTGACCAGATCAGAGGAACATCAGGATCCTTCTGTTGTTGATCTGTTGTGATTTGGATGCACTGGAACACATCCAACTGTGTGGGCTCTGACCCCGGGGCAGAGAGGCCCTCAAACACCCCACCGTTCCTGCCCGCCCCAGGATCCTGGCACCACATGGCACAACTCCCACATTTATTATTCATCTATTTCATTACCCTCCACAGCTCTTTACCTTCACACTGCAGCCCTGATGCCGTGACCCTGGGGTGGGCATTATGCTGCTCTTCAACAGAAAAAGGGGTAAGAAAGACGAAGAGAGAGAGGCACCACCCCAATGTCATTTCACGCATCTCCTCTTTCCTGGTGCACAAAGTGAATAGAAGCTGCAGACTAAAGTCGGGAGCTTCAGTGGAGTAAAGTGAAGTGGATTTGTGTGGAAATTGCCAAGAGGACACTGGCCTCATCTTTCTTAGGTCAGCATGCTAAGCGCTTAGAGAAGCTCGGTCATTCCTAAGTAAGGATATCCAATCAATTCCAATAGCCCCCAGGGCAGTCACCATCCCAGGACCCCATGCAAGTGATGTCTTTCAGCCTCCCAACGCCTGGGAGCAGGGAGCTTATGTGTTGGGCTGAGCTCAGTTAATTGCTTGAGATATGACCCTGTGAGGTTTGTGGGAGAGTTTTTAAGGGGTAGTTGTTGTGGTTAGAGAGATATTCTCTTGCCCATAAACTAGAGATTAGCCTCACAATGGGTAGGTATATAGCACAACTTTCCTGTGGGACTGAGAAGATATGAGCCCTCCATTAGCACAGTAGGGGAAGCTGGGGATTTAGAGTCTCTGTTACTAATGCACTATGTGCACCTGAGTATATGTGTGTGTTTCTCTGTCACAATTTTAAGTTCGAAATATTTAGAGGATGAATAACTGGACAATATTACCTTTCCAACCTGTACATGCATTTCTTCACTGATGTCCTTGGAAATCAGTTTAGTAATGTCTCTAAATAGATCTATCCAATGCTTTTCTTTTCTATATTCAACACTCCAACACCATATCAAGTATTTTAGGGACCTACTGCCAACTCTCTTGGCTGAAAGAGCAGAATGAGAACAAAATTAGAAAATAAGAGACTTCAAAGGAAATGTGATGCCACTTTTTATAATTACATTTATTCTTCAATCTTGATTATTTTTTCCCCTTCTCTCATAAACCAACGAACTGTGGTGCACGTGTTTATTTTGGACATCATCATAATAACTCAATGTGAGCGCTAACCCAGCCCCATAATGTCTTCCCTTTTCTTTGCTGTTATTTCTGTGCCACTAGACTGTGCCAGGATGCTACAAGGCTGGGGCGACCACAGAGGAGTAACTCTGGTCAGGTTGTGGTTCTTGGACCAAGCCCTGTGTCCTAGGCTGGGAGTCCACTTCAAATCCAGCCTTGCTTCCCTCCTTTCCACTCTTGATTTCACTGGGGCAACAAAACGGCTGTGGGGTGGAGAAACATTCTCCCATTTCCTTTGCACTCGGAGACTGTGGAGAGCAGGCCACATTGTGCACCAAACTAACAGTATAATTTTCAGAATGAATAAACAGGCCAACAAGCACACAAATGTATAACATACACATGTAGTCCTTATGATTTGACCTGCTCTCTCTACTTTCTTTGTACTACATACACCGTATCTGCTGTGCACATCTGCTTCTGAGCTGATCATTAGCACACACGTGAAATACATGTCCTAAAATAAGCAGTCCATCTCTAAATGATCAAAGCCTCTCAGCTGTGGTTAAAACAAAGCCAACATCCAAGCGGAGCCCACAGAAAGACACAAAACAAGATGTTTACCCTTAAGTGAAAGAGAAGAAAATAGAAGGAGAGGAAAGAAGAACTGCTTAGAATGAAAAAAAAAAGAAAAAACAGAAAAACCTTAGACTGCTAATAAACCAAACAGGCAGAAAATAGATTTTGACAGTAGTGCCCATAAACAGACCCAAACATATATTTATTACTAAATCAGTTTCTAGAAGACTGCATGAAGGCCTGAATACTGTCAGGGTCAGCATACCCTTTTTCATCTCTTCTTACAATATCAGAATGCATTTATCATACTAACATCGCCTAAATGCCTGCGGCTGTGTAAAGGTCAGAGGTGAGGAAATGCATAAGGATGAGAGTAGGCCCCCAATAATTGCAGGAATATACATTACTGCACAGCTAGTCAATATGAACACATTGTTAATAGATCGATGTACACAAGGACTGTCATTGACTGGTGGGGAGGCAGCCAAATGAAGAGTGGGGGCATAAAAATGACCCACAGCTGCATTTATCTCTCCTTGACAACTACACTGATTAAGCCTCGTCACCTTCACATCTTTAACTGTCTCACTGTAATACAGCTTTACTGGCTATAGAGGAAAGATATAATCTAACAGATATTACTGCATATACAATGTTATGCTGACAATACAGAAAAAGACTTGCATAATGGAAGCAGTGAGGTTTGGTTACTATATCCCCAAAAGATCTTGTGTATTGTGCTCCTGTGGTGATAAACCTTTACTCGTTGTGTGGTACAATGCCAGTCCTTTCTAAAAAAAAACCCTTCAATTTCCTCCACAGCCCCCAACGCCCCCAACAGGAAGTATGGCTTTCGCAGACCATCAACTAGAGATGGGCCGACTGAAACCCTCAACATGCAGTCACGCTGAGTACAATTATAGACCACTACCCGCTCGTCTGCCCTCTCAGCCCCACCCACGCATGCACAGGGGGTCATTACCTCTACCCTCACCATCAGGCTGCTGGCATCTAGTTGGCCATGCAGTATGAGCTGTGGTGCCTACATGTGGTACAACTGAGGGAGAAGCCATGTGCACTTTGTGCAACGAAAGCGGCATCATGTAACACCACAGCAAAAGGTTCCAGCAGTTCTGCAGGCTGGAGAGCCAATTATATTACAGGAGGGCAAAACTGCGGTTACAGGATGTCTCAGTTCACTTAACATCTGCTGAAAGAATATGAAGCTGTACATGGTAAACTTCAGCTGCAGACAAATGCCTAATCCATAACACTGCCACTGAAGTCTGCAGAATATAAATAGTGGATAAACTGAATGGTAATGAGAGCTGCTAAGAGCAGAACCTACTTATATTCATCTTGAAACACTGAGAAAACATGATACAACACCCCGTTATTCACTATGTTAGCTACAGCTGAACCTTTTTCCTTGACTCCAGAAAGAACCTCCAGCTGCGTCTTGTGCCACCATATGCATGAAAATGGGCCATCAAAGAACATATTTCTTTCATTCCAGGCAATTTCCCTAATCCCTAATGAGCTGCAGGGGAGAGGAAAACATTATGGATGTGGGTTAGCAGGTGGTGGAGAAGGGATTTTGTGGGTAGTGCATGAATGTGCATGTTTCAAAATGTGCATGTGCGTGAACAAGAGTTTATCTGAATAAATCTGCATTATTGTTTAATGACTCAACCTTTTATTTTGTATTTCTGTTTAAACTACTTTTGTGTGCGTGCATGTATGTTTGGATATTTGGGTATTAGCGTGACACAAACAGGCCTCTATCCCTGAGGAGAAGGGACTGAGGAGCCTTGAAGTAGCTCCCACGGATTAGTTTATCCAATCTTCTACTAATCGCTGATAAATTCTTTCCACTGGTGAGCACTGCTTAAGATCCCTCTCTCTTAAGACTCACTTCAGCCTCAACTGAAAGAGAGGGCAGAGGAAAAAAACGTTAAGACGTGTGCTTCCTTTCTTAAATAAACTTTGAAATACAAACACTGGCTACTGCTGCCTCTGGTTAAGGTACAATTGCCATTGTTTCTCCAAATGCTACAGCAGGTGATGGTCCAGTGACTAGTGGCCTCTCTCTTATATTTCAGGTCAGAGCACAGCAGGGGAGGAATGCCCTCCAGAAAGCAGTCAGTCCAATTTCCCCATGTCACCACCAGCTAGCTCCTGACAGCTCTGAGATGTGGGCTGCAATAACGAGGAACAGCAGCAGCCCACAATGTCAGCATTTTCCTCTCGGTGCTCTGACAAACCTCTGGGCTCTGGAAGGAGGCGGGGGCTAAAGTTAGAGTGCCAAGGGCGGGCTTGTTTCGATTTAATAAGTGTCATTGTGGGGCATTGTGTCAACTGCACAAG
Source organism: Toxotes lorentzi (assembly GCA_037833715.1). Taxonomy (NCBI): domain Eukaryota; kingdom Metazoa; phylum Chordata; class Actinopteri; family Toxotidae; genus Toxotes; species Toxotes lorentzi. The sequence continues at coordinate 6,070,713 of JBBMJY010000026.1, forward strand.
CAGACTGCAATTTCTGTGCCATGCATCTTCTGTCCTTTAATGGTGAATGCTTGGGAGGCAGTCTGCACATTTTTTTTCCAACCCCTGATTTATGCAGGAAGATCACCTGGGTAAGCTGTTTTTTTCAGCACCTCTCTGCTTTGCATTCATACTGTCACATTCGCACATGGAAGCTGCCTACTCTACTACTGTTTGCCACTAAGAAACTCCACAGCTGGGAATTAAACCCTCCATCTCATTGCTCATTTACTTCATCCACCCATATTTCCAGAAACATTTAGGAGTTAAATTGGGGACCTTCCAGTCCGATGCCAACTTTCCATGGGGACTCTTTCTGGCTTTTGAGAGGTTTTTGATATGTGTAGAAAACCATTTCTGGAATTCCACTGACTTTTTTTTTTTTTTTTTTTTTTCAAAGAAAAGTTAAACTGAGAGCAGCTGGACTTCTTTAAGATGTTTCATGTCTCATCCAAGAGTCTCCTTCAGTTCAGAACTGATGATAAATATCCCTGACCGGGATGACTGAGATTTTTCACAGACACTGAGTTTATTCAAGGAGCATTGGGTTGAGATCAGGTCAGTGGGGTGTACAGTGGACAGCTACAGTAGAGCTGATACATTACACACAAAAGAGCATTTTCAAAGGGTGTCAGATAGACAGGAGAAGTGTACTGACTCTGTCGCAGCAAACCATGCATACTACTATACATGTAAGACAACAGTAATCAAAAGTGGCCTTTCACAGACCTGCTCTTCTACACTATTGGAACGCTGGCTACAAGGGAGTTTCCATTACTTTCTGGCAAAAGATCTTGGCACTGACAATAAACGGGGGGAGGAGAAGGGGGAGGCAAAAAAACTGTGAAATCTGACTGGCTGTCTTCCAAGTCTCCTATTCTTCTTTTTATCTGAACCCTGCCCTCACACTCTGGCTGGCTAGCTGCCAGGGAGACTTGTTTTATTATTCCTAGACTTTTTTTTCCTGTTTCTCTACATACTCTCTTTCTCCAGCATTTTCTTTGGTTCTTGTCTGACGCTCTTTGCTACTATGTTCTTGGCAGCACTCTTTTACTCCCTTTAACAAGCTTCCCACAACAAACGCTACTCCATTAGTCACTCAGTCTGTGCATATATACAACATGCATCCGCTATCTGAGCTTGTGACAATTTAAGTCGTTAGAACAGTATATGTGGCGTTTCCCTACCGGTAATAACACAGTCATTGAATATTTGACAGGGTACGGTTAAACAAATTGTAGCACGTTTGATGGATTGGTTCAATTTGCACTGCCTCAGTCTTCACTTGTACATGAGGAAGATCCCAAGTGTAGGACAGCTGAGCAGCTGGGGGTGCTTAAAGAGTACTTTTTCACCCCCTGCCAGTTTCCCCTCTACATCTACAATGGAGAAAGCCAATGATTTATGAAGCAAACAAATTTTTAAATGAGCACGAACCACTTTAACATGCCGCACCACACACCTGCTGATGACAGACAAAAGGAGTAGAACGTGCAGTGCACAGCCTGCTGGCTCAACTCACAGACACATACACTTCTGTCTCCAGGGGTCCGTAGCATCCATGTACCATGTAATTTTCCATTAAAAAGATGAAGTTAATTCAAGCTTAAGACAAAGACTTCATCACACCATTCTGGCACAGGTACCAAGACACAATGATCACCGAATGCAGGTGTTAAAAAAGAGAGAAAAAGAGTGCTTCGGGTATTCATACAAGCATATTAAAGAAAGAATTAGAGCAAGATGATTAACTGAAAGTATAATGTCTGATCCATATAACATCCCATCCCATTTTCATGCATATATTTTCCTTCATTTCTTAGTATTTTGTGGAACACATATCATGCTGGCATTCCAGCAGGAGGGGAATGAGTGAGGAGCAGGAGATTGAGAAGTGGGTGGTCGTGATGGATGGGAGGGTGGAGTGGGGTGGCAAGAATATCAGTTCTGTTCTTCCCCTGAGGGGCCAAGATATGTGGAAGTAGTGGGGAGGAGAGAGCAGGTGCATGGGAATGCAGAAATCATTGCATATGCATGCAACTCAGACTTATACAGCAAGCTTTGGCTTGAGGAAAAATAATGCTCAATTGGGACAGAAAGCAGTGGATGTGAGGGATTGGAGTAGAGGCAAATTGTTGCCTTTTTGACCCCAGTTTAGGCTTTGCAAATCCAGCTTGTCTTGCCCTGCAGCCTAACTAAGGTTTTCCTGAGACCAACATCAAGGTAAAGGCCACCCCAGTACTCCCGAGTCATCCCTAGTCAGCACTGGAACTAATGCGCTTGAACAAGACATCTAATGGTTCCTGCAAGTATCAAAGACCTGCCCCTGGAAAGGCCTGCTCCAACAGAGGGGCCCCCCGTCAACAACATGGAGAGACAACAGGGTTTGGGGCTCCCTGTGTGTTTAGATCATAGTGTTATCGCACAGGGAACACAATAGGATCTGACAAACCTCTGAGCTCTGGAAGGAGGCGGAGGCTGTGGGGGCAAAGCTGGGGTGCCAAGGGCCAGCTAGTTAAGATTTAATAAGTGTCATTGTGGGGCATTATGTCAACTGCACAAGCAGGCTGCAATTTTTGCACCATGCATCTTCTGTCCTTTAATGGTGAATGTTTGGAAGACAGCGAGCACATTTTTTTTCCAGTCCTTAATTTATGCAGGGAAGATGGCTGTTTTTAAAACCCTCCATCTCAGTGGTGGTTGCAGAGCATTGCTCATTTACTTTCCCCACCCATATTTCCAGACTTGGGAGTCAAAATGGGGACCTTCCAGTCCCAAGCCAACATCCCACGGGGACACTTACAGGCTTTTCATAATATTTTTGCTGAGGAAAAAAGCATTGGAACCATATTTTGAATTCCACTGAGTTCATTCAAGAAGCGTTGGGTTGAGATCTGATTGGTGGGGCGTACAGTGGACAGCTACAGTACAGCTGATGCATTAAACACAAAAAGGTATTTTCAAAGGGTCTCAGACAGACGAGAGAATTTTATTGACTATTGCAGCATACTGTGCATGCAAAGCCTGTCTTTTTTTTCTGCTTAGGATCAACACAGAGCCTACACTGAAGCCTGTGCAAGTGGCGTAGACTGTCATGAACACTTGTGCGCTGGTGTGTCTGGCTTACACTACAATGACAACAAATCTGCGGACTCACCTGCTGGCTTGCCACCCAAGTTAGGCAGCGGAAGCACCACAGACGAGCAAAGCAACATCAAGTTACATGTACAACCACACCTCGGTTCCTACTATTCAGCGCCCTCAGCTTCGAATTCAATTGAACAAACTGGATGTTATTTCAAATTTCTTCTAACTTGATTTTCGGAAAAAGTGACAGCCTTAGACAACAATAATCGAAATAATAGACTTGTTTTCTCCTATGAGAAGACAAGAGACAAAACAGTACAAAGACCACACATTGAGATCAATGCAGAATATTGCAGAGTGTAGTTTTGCTGAGACTTCCAACTGAAAGACTTGTTTTGGAACACAACAATTGGCACATTGACTTTTATGAAATGAGTGTAACATGTTTAGATTTTTTGGTATGTTTCTCATAGATCCTTCCTCTCAGGTATTATACTGTTGGTACACTAGGCAGAATCAAGACAGGATGGCTGCAGCAGAGAGAATATAGAGATTTATTATAAAAATCAAACAGCTGACAAAACAAGACTGAAAAAGAGACAGGGAGGATATTTCCTCTTCCCCACTAGGCAGTGTAATAACCTTTTAAATCATGTTTGACATTTTTAAGTTGGCACAGTGGAGATTCTGGCAATATCCGCGCTCTGATATTAAAACCGGTTACTGGCAGTAATCTCATTGCTTTGTTTGATGATTTTCAATATGACACCCATCCCCCTCAATCTCAGCCACCATACAGCCTCCAGCTTTCCCCTTGGAGACCATCCATCCCCGCCCAGATTCACCCTTGCCCTGACACCGGTTGCTAATGGTGCTGCTGTCAAGGGAAGGCCAGTGGTGGAAACCCTTCTGTTGTGTTTCTTTTGCATATTCACATACTTTAGGGTCTGAATGGACATGATGAGGCCTCTTTTTTTTTCTGTGTACATAACAGTGCAGTGATTAGAGGGTTGTCCCTCTTCTAACAGCTGCCAGACCTGACTGTTGACAGGGACTGACTGTCTGTTTGAGTGTCTAGTTGGAAATGTGCATGTACACTGGTGGGACACGGAGGTGCATAATCAGCCACAGTGTGGGATGAAAGCATACAGATGAATAACTGATCAAAACAGTGTCAAACATCCACTAAGTCATGTGGGGCAGTGTTTGACACACTACCAGTCTGCACTGATTGATTGTCACAGCATTTCTGATTTATCGTTGCTCTTGATGAAGGTGAAGTCAAATTAACTGTCAACATTTGGTTGCAGGGATATAGCCACAGTGTGAAGTCCGCAATCTGGTTGCTGCTACAGTGCAAGGGCAAACGTCAGGCTGTGGAGCAGGTGAGAGACCACAGCCTGAACTTAAGCAGGGACATGAGAGAGAAGGAGAGGAGAGGTTGAGAGGCAACACAACAGGCTCGTTAATTAGTGTAGCACAAATGTCTTCATAATGAGGCCTAATCACCTGAGCATGGCAGCGACCATACGGCAACGGCCGTGCAGGCATACTGCCTGACTGGCCCACAGTGCAGCAGGTACCGCAGGGGAGAGAAAGAGGGGGAGAAAACCCAAGACGGAGGGGAGGTTGATAAGAATGCAAACTGGAAAAGCAGGGGAGTTTCTGTGACTGAAATGTGTATGACAGCAGCCGGTCTGTGTTGTGTATGCTTCTACTCTCTGGTGGCATAGTTAGGTGTTGTACCTTGAATTAGAGGCTGGTCTAATTGGCCCACTGGGCACAGAGAAAGGGCTGAGAGCAGGGATGCTGTGACAGCGATTTCCTCAGCAAATAAATCATCTAGTCCCTTTCTTCAGCACACTGCTACAACACTTCTGTCATTAACGCCAAGCTTGCTCAGCTCAAGAGGCATATTTACAGGCACTGATTTGATTATGGTTATTATAGATGGAACCACTCTACAGCATCACCCAGGGTAGAAGTTACCACATTCAGAGCGATGTGCGGTTTGGTTGGTGTATAATAATGAAAAGACCAAAGAATAAATTTGTCTGTTAAAATAAAAAAAATATATTTGCATTTTTATCTGATATATAAATTATACAATATAGTGATAAGTAGCTAGTCATGCTTTCTGGTAAACACAATAACAGTAGTCACATAGGCAGCTGCTGTTACTCCCACAGGTGTGTGTGTGTTGCTATAGAGTTGCCAGAGAGTCATTTGTGGTGAACTAGTGTGAAGCAGGGACAGGAGGCGGCTTGTCCTCATCTGCCAGCATCCATTCTGTCTGTCCCTGAAAAGTGTTTGTGGCAGGAGTAAGACCACAGGGATGTGCTGAGCTTCTATCATCTCAACACTGAGCCCTCTCATCACTGCTAGGCAGATAGCTAAGCTTTATAGAGAACATCCCCACTCCCTGCCACTTACTCATTTCCGGATTATGCGACTGTACAACCAGCAGCCCGATGCATGAAACCCAAGAAGGAGGGTCAACACATTATGTCATCAGAGAAAAGCTGCCACGCACAGACGGAAACTGCAGTCCGCAACCTACCACTTAGTGAAGAGGCACGCTGAGATTTCGATTGGATGGGTTCAAATTATACCCAAGAGCTGGCAGCTTAGTTAGAGGGAGGATTAACATCTACTTCATGTCAAGAGCTTTCTGGCTGTAACATCCACAAGAACATAAAAACACACATATGCATACACACATGCAATTACTTTAGTTATCCTCAACGGAATCAGTGAGGGACCAATGGCAAACTGCCAACCATATTAAGACTAAATCCCTTTTCATAAACCCACTAAAAACATGCAGAATCCAGGCCACAACATCTCAGAATTCCTTATGAGCCCGGTGGATGGTATGAAGTGTAGATAAGGTTAGAAGTACCGGTTACTCTGCAACCACCAGTGGTCAAATTAATAATTTCAACAACCATCAAGAAAGTTAGAATAGCTCAAAAATCAAGAATCAGTGAATGTGATGAAAGCAAAGCTAAGATAAGCTGAGTAGACTCTGTATGGTGGAGTCAAAGTAAAGACTAATCTCCATGGAGTGCCTAATAGGGGGTTAAAACAGTGAGTGGTAAAGCCTGGTAAACATCTTTGGCTTCTTCGCTAATCAGCCCCTGCCCTACCCCACCTCCTCTTCCCTCTCTCTCAGAGGAGCTGCCACTGCCTGGGCCACCATATTGTCATTAAAGACCACGGCATAGCAAGGGAGCACAGGAAACCCCAGAGCCACATCTCAGGAGGCCCAGCCGCTCCGCTGAGGACAGCACTGAGTCCCAGCCACAGCACTGCTCACACAAAGGCACAAACAAGCAAGCAGAAACAGACTGCCAAGCATCCAGACATATGTGTGCACGTTCATTATATGTATCTTCAAAAGTAAAGGGGGGAAAAAAAAAAAAAAATCTTTTTTTAAGCATTTCTTTTTATCTCTGTCTATTGAGACAGACTGTGGAATGGATCAGTATTCGATTTAGCTCTTCATAACACCTAAAACTGAATTCTCAGCTGCTCATTTTCTTGGAAAAAACCCAAAATGCGGGTTTCAACTAAAATCCCTCCTGCAGGCTTTTTACCAGGCAGGCTTGAGATTAATTGATTCCAAGCTGAATAGTCCGCTAAAGAGAAGGGTTTAAGCAGCAATAGAACAGAGCCTCTGTCTGCCTTGAACTATCAGTAGGATATGTCTCCAGTGGATACTAAAAAAACTGGAGGCAGGGCCGTAAGACGGGGAGGACTATAATCATCTCCTGCATATGTGTGATGTGCGAGAGTGGGGAGATGGGGCGGCGGCAGTGTCTGGGTGGTCGAAAGGGAGGAGAGAGAAAGATACTTGGAGGCTGAATCCAAACGAGGGGGCTTTACTGCAGACTGAAAGCGCCTGTGTGTCTCTAGCAGATGGACTATTGTCTGTTGAGTCCTGGGGAGTGGGTGCTAAGAGCTTTCCTTGTGCCCAGGGTGGCCTATTCTTTATACCATACTTCACCTCTCTGTCTCCCCTCAGCCTTAGGCTTTGTTAGACTCTGTTTTGTTTGCTGTTGTTTTGTGCCTCACTATGTATCTCACTTTTGTTAACCTTTTCTAATACAAAACAGAGAGATTTTTTTTTTCTTTTTTGGTGGGAGGGAGGGTGTCATTTCTCTCAGTACGGGTTGTTTTGTGTTGTCTGGAGAACAAGTTGGAAGGCTCGTTGTGACAGGAGAAGAACGCTGAGCTGAGCTGTTCCAGCCTGTTCGGTGGCTGTCCCTCCCTAAGGACTGAATGCAAAGACCACCACATAAATCACCAGCCACCCAAACAGACAGGGAGGAAAACAGCCATCAGACAATGCAGCTGATTAGAGCAGGAACCATCATACATATGCACCATCATCTCCCTATCTGACTATCTCAGCTACCTTGGAAAAATCTGTGACAGCATAACTAAAACATCTATAAAAAGGCAGGGAGAGACACTGGTTTTTTTTTTTTAAACTACACATACCACACGATAATGCAGCAACATAAAATATAGCCTCCTTTTAACTGTTAACCTGAAAACTCTGTGTGTGTGTGTGTGTGGGTGTGTGTCGTCACTGTGTCCTATATTTTTCTCAGGGCATTATAGAGAAATCTGTCTTTACTTCAGCCATATGGTAACATTTTCCTGGCCTTCTGTGGTTTTCTGTCTTGCTCTGTTAGAGTCATTAATTACATCACTATTCTAAAGACAAGTATATCAGAATCATTCAGAGGGATCCCTTACCGCACTTAGAAACATTTCCAGGAACACCAAAGACAAATAAAGTCAACATCCTTCACCCCCACCCCACCCCAGAGTCAAACATCCCAAAACTGGCAGGACTTGACAAGATCTTCTGACGTAGTCTTGTTGGGTAACCCCACAAAATCCCCCATACCAGTCAGAAAAACTCCAAAAGTCTTTGAGGTTGTCTGTATGAGTGGGGTGTTATGAGGTTGGAGGAGGTGGGTGGCTTGAATAATAATCCCAGGTCTCCCCATGTTACCCCAAAAACAAACCCAGAGCAGGCAGGCATGCAAAGAGCTGAGCAGAGAAGTTAGCTTTATAAAAAGGCCTGGCATTATTTATGACTCCCTATAAAAGCTGTAGTTAATTACAGTGTTTTAGACTTATAAATTACAGATTGTGGAGCTCCCGTTATAATTAGAGCAGTGGAGGCAGAGCCTGGGCTTGGCCTCTCGGTTAGGGGGTGGAGAAGAGCTAGGAGACAGGGCTGCTGGATGAGGCCTCCTCTACTGATGTGGTGAAGTTAGGCCCAGAACACATCCCCGAACAGGGCCCTGCCTGCTGCATGTGGCAACATTGTGCTGTACGGCAAAAGGCTCTCTAATGCTTATCTTCTCTGTCTTTTCCCAAACTGGGACCACCACAAGGGCTGCTATACAGCATACTGTAAATGCTGCATGACACTGGCAATGTACAAATAGTTGCTATTTATTTGTCAGCAAAACATTTGCTTTGTTTAACTCAAAATGCATCCAGTGGTGGATCAAATCAGAAGCTCTGTGTGACATATCTTGTGCTATTGATTGTCTTTTTGCTGCGGCTCAGTGAGGCAGAGCCAGACAGGCAGATAGACAGTGGGATGCTAAAGAGGGTTAATCCTGGTCATCCCCTCACACTCATTAGCTGAATTGTCAATGGCCTTTAGCAAAGCTATACTGCAACATGTGTGGACACAGAGTGGCCTCTGAGTATCATGGGAGATCTCCCAACAGCCAGGGCATGCCCTGAGGCTGTTCCTGATGTCAGAGGTCAAGTCAATGTCCTGCTTTAATGCACTATGTATTGTCAACTATATCATTACAGGTATTAGGGATTTTTTTGGTGACTGCAGCACTGATCCCTCATAACAAAAGAAAAGGAAATTAAATTCAGAATATAACAGTCTGGTATGACTAAGGCCCATACGGTAAAAGTCTGATTCAGACTTGTGTATGTTGTGTTTGTTGTGCAGTGTGTGTGTAGGCAAGTAGAGTGAGAATGTGTGCAACAGGAACCAGAGGGGAGGTCAATCTTGCCATTTCTGGTTTGAAAACATTTGGCTTGAGTGCCTGAGGAAGAGGAATAGGTGTGAAGTTACACCAGCGCATCACACTAATGCAGAGCTGGGAAAGAAAGTCCCTCAGGTGGAGGCGAGTGTAGAGAAACTACTCAGGTCTACAGGGCATCTTTAGAGGCTTAGTATAAGACTCAGCTAATCCCTGGGATTGTGCCTTGTTCGGCGCAAACATTACAAAAATACCATCACACAAAATTGTTGATTGTCTGCATGTTTGAAATCAATAAGCAACTGCGCAAGGGCCAACAAATAATAAACATCAGAAGTCACTCATGATGCTTGATTTTATTCATTTATATTTTTTTCAGTCTGAACCCAGTTATCCAGCATGAGGTTGTTACAGCTGAATTCTGAATCAATAAGCAGCATAATTTAGCAGAGCTGAGACAGCAGGATGACATTGTGTGCCTGAATGAAAAGGCTTCAGTGCTTACAGGGTCTAACACGGCCCTAATCAGTCGTCCTCTTCAACAGAGTAGAGGCACCTCTTTCTTGTATCCACATCATTTCTGTACAGAGGAATTCAAGACAGGTGCTGTGAATTAGTGATGAGGGCAGTGTCACCAAAGACAGATGCCAGACTCTGTCGTCGTGGGGGGGGGGGGGGGGGGGGGGGGGGGGGGGGGGGGGGGGGGGGGGGGGGGGGGGGGGGG
>JBBMJY010000026.1:6082707-6102002 GCA_037833715.1 Toxotes lorentzi
CCCCCCCCCCCCCCCCCCCCCCCCCCCCCCCCCCCCCCCCCCCCCCCCCCCCCCAACACACTCCTCCTAATAAGAACTTTCACCAGAGCATTTTGTAGCTACATTACAGCCACCACTTTAAAGCCGTAATTGTCAGATGCACATTTAAACGAGGGCACAGATTGGCCAAGATGTAGAGCGCATGTGAAAAAAAGAAGACACACAGAAAGGAGCAGAGGGACAAAGCAATAAGGGCCGAGAGAGAGAGAATGAGGGAGGAAGAGAAATCATTAATTCAAATACACCCCAGAAGCCAGAGAGACTGGAGTTATCGGAGGTTATGGCTGTTTTTGGAGGGTGTTAATTGTTATTCATGATGCTGTTGGCTTGAGCAGGGACTGGGGCTGGTTGTTTTTGAAGTGCTGGATCAGGCAGGGATTTATTGACCATTGCTGCTGGGGGTACAGGCCCATAGAGACATGTCAGTCAGGACGGAGGAGGACTTGAGGGGGGAAGGTGTAGCTGGTGGTGGTTGGGTCAAAACTCCAACCTCACACCTACTGAGTCTTCCTGTGCGCCTGTAGCTGTGCAGAACGACCACTTGTGTAAACAGCAGACAAAAAGGGGCATCTGTGTCTGCATCTGTTTCCCCTCCATTTGTTCAGCACTCGACTTGTTACCACAAAGGACTCCAGAAGAAAGCAACAACAAAATAACAAGATCTTCAAAGGAAAGTTGTGCGGTGAAAACAACCACTCAACTGAGGCACCTAAAAGGAATCAATCTTTGTCTCACAAAAGAAGTTTGACCAGTTTGTATTTGTGCCCGATTACAACCACACACACACACGTGTGTGCCTTTGTGTATTCAAATGGTCCGCAAGCCTGCAACGATACATGTGTCTGTGCACACACACACAGGATGAAAATACTTTTGTGTGTCTACATGCTGCTAATTACAGGCATGCAGCCATGTGTCCAATCTATAAGCCCGGGTGCTGAGAGACTGACAAGGCTGAGCTGCCCCCTCCCTCAACATACACACAAACACATGTGGACAGAGTCTGTCAGCAGGCCTGTCAGAGCAGAGGATCCATGACAGTCACTCACCACCAGGTCTACTGCACAGCACTAACAGCATTATCTACATATTAGCATTGCTCTCCCATAATAATTCCTTTCTCAGTCTCCCAATCCTTCACCGTGTCCAACCACTACACAAGATAGTCATTCATCAATATATAAATAGATATAAATATATAAACAGATAGATAAATGGATGGATTGACAGTCATTAAAGTGTTCGAGTCATTAGGGAGATAGAGCAAGACACTGCACAAGGGAGTAAGAGGGAATGACCTTTCCCTGTCTATAAAATGACCTACTTCAAAGGAAACAGAATCAGGGACAGAAACAAGTCATGAGGGGAATCAGAAAGGGTACGGGTAGATAAATAAAAAACCCTGCTGGATGATAACATGACGGTGGCCTCAGTGTCTTTTTAACCACTAAGCAAATATACATAAGGACAGGCAATGTGGTCTGGCAGGTAAGGCAGGGGAAAGTGCAGATAAGGAACCTGTGAATACCTTGCCTTGGCCCATTACTATTATTACCCCTGCTAATCTCTGTGATCTACTAGTCTTAACAAACGATTTGGGCTGTTTGCAAAGAAAGTCAGAATAAGTTGTTTTAGAATGTGTGAGTGTGTGTGTTTGCCAGCAGTGGTATATGGAAGATAATACATTTGTTTAAAAAGGGGTCTGCTCTGGTTGGGGCAAACATGCAAGCAAGATGTCAACAGCTTGATCAGTGATAAAACCAGTCTATACTACTGATGCAATATGTTATAATGACAGGTAAACCTTTATGTGGTGTCTTTTTTTTTTTTTTTTTTGCCTTACAGCCTCTCTTCTTTTCACTGTCCCCCTCTCTCCACATGACCTCGCCTAACCCAGCTCTGGGTTTTTCTCTGACAGAGGGGCAGCCAGGCAGAATTTATCCATCTGAGATCAAAAGGGGGGGGGTTATGTGGGCTAGCTGAGGAAAGATTGCATATCCAGGCGTGAACTCCAGGACAGGCGCACAGGTCAACAGACTTCCAGCACTGACACTAAATAGCTTCCACTCACGCACACCAACATCACAGGCAGACACTATTTGGTAGCAAGGAAACTCTACATGTAATCTACATATTGTGCCTGTTTCTCAGCCACCTTCTCCTGCATCCTGTTATCTTGTTTTCCTTCCACTGTTGCATCACATACACATACAGGCACATGTATAGCTCTCACTCCTATCTGTATGACACCAGTCTCAGGGGAATGCCAGTGAGGTGTGAAGAGTGTGATGGGATCATAGGGAGCCGTGGCCTCTCTCCACCAATTACTCAACAATCTGGCCTTGTCCTAATCTTCCTCTGAAAAACACCCGGGCTGGAAATGATGCAGAAAACAGCAGGTTGCGCACCAGGCCACACAAGCTAATTCTGGTGCACTGGAGTGTGTTGACTCTCTTGCTTTTATAAATACTAATACACTTCAGTGTCTTGCGGGTTCATGTACACATTCAATGACACCTCTGGTCTTCTCAAAGGAGGCGCAGATGCTATCAATAGCTTTGTCCATAGCTGTGTAGTCAGTCCCAAGCAGAGTGTCCTCAGGCCACGTCTTAATAGGTCAGACATCGCATCTGACCTTTTAAAAACACTACATACAATACCAAGAGCATTATGAAAAGAACAAGAAAGCGTTTATAGAGTGTTATGTATGAAGGAGTATGCCACTGGAGATATCTTATGAGACGCTAGGCCACTACTGTAAAGCCCTTTCCATACCGCCACCAGTACCAGCAGCATAACTAAACATAAAACTGCATGGGTATGTAATGTTTACCTAGCTGGAGAGCCTAACTGAATAAAAAAAAAAAAAAAAAACATATAGTGTGTATATATTTAAAGACAGAAAAGGAAGGATCCAGTCGTTTTGGTCAACATCACTGTGCTTATGCATCAGTCAACGTCTACCCATCAGTAATCTAATGAGAATTAACACCTCAAAAATAGCTTGTGATTTCCATAAGTTAATCAGGATTGAAAATGACTGATGGCTTTAAAGGCAGAACTAAAAATACTGAGCAGCCCAGAGGCCTGCCTTTGATCCCAAAGCTCAAATTAAATTGATTCTAACTGTTTCAGACAGCTTTCTCTGTGTCCTTCAGATTCAAACAATGATTTCATCAGGCTCTCATCACACGGCTCTGCCTAAAGCTATCTGGATGGAACCCCTGTTTCCTGATCCTTCCTCTGCCAGTAGAAAAGAAAATGTCTCTGTCTCTGTATAAATAAGTGAAGAGTGAGGTTAGCCCATCTAAGAGCAGAGCAAATAAATGAATAATAAACGTCAAAATGAATGTCAGTCAGCGTGAGTGTATTCTAACATTTAAGCTAGTGTGTGATTGTGTTTCAGATGGCTGCTGTGGACATGGTGCTGTCTGCTGTTATCCTGTGTAACGCCACCCAAGTTCTAGCCTGGTCCAGCCCAGCCCAACAAGCCTAGCCATACCAGCCACTACATGGTATCACCATGGCCACAGAACTTCACAGGCAAACATGTATGAGTATTTTTACCCAGGCCATACCATTCCTACACCACAGCAGCTGTTCTTCATCCTGTGGCTGACACTCTCATCTGGTGTCAAGGCTCAGTACAGGCCAACAACAAAGGCTGTTCTCTTTTGAGCCGGCGCTACAAAGAGAGGGATAGGCAGCTTTTGGTGCACAGTCATTTCAATATGGCCTAGGGGCCGCAGTGACCTCCATCATTCTCTCAGCTGAGCACCTGTCCTCAATATATCGAAGGTGCTGCCCCACTCTAAGGTGAAACGGTATATCTTATTTTTTTTATGGTGAGGATTAAGGGCTCCTTCTCCCCCCAACCTTTCTCTCAAACACCATGCCTCTTGCACTATATTACTCCACACAGCATCACCCCGGCTCCCATTAGCCCTTTCAATCTGCCTGCCTTCAGCATGACGAGCCCTGGAGCTATAGGGGATGGTAATGATCTGTGTACACTCTACATTGTACACCCCCTCCTCAATACAATACAATACTTCGCTCCTCATTCAAATATTCAACCACACAAGATATGTCACACCTAAAAACCTTAGCACTGCATGCAGGATTTGTCTCTGCATCTTTGGTAACCCGTTGCATGGACTAGATATGCAGCATTTTGAAGTGGGCTTTCTTTATCTGCTGTGGTGGTGGAGCGGGGGTCTTCAAGAGGCAATCCTCCAGCCTATTTCAACACCCCCCCGCGTCTCCGAGTAGACATCCCCATCCATTAGTGACGGAGAGGGGTGGAGACCCTGTAAATTATAGACGAATCCCAGACAGTGAACAATGGTGCATCCACTCTGCATTCACCGCCACATCTGCATTCCTCTACAGACCAAGACATAAACTCAACCTTTCAGACAATTTTCCTATATCTCAGAACCCAGTGGAGATATACAGTAAATAAAAGATACGTGGTTAAGATTTTGTACTCTCTTTGCTCACAGTAGATCAATATTCCACATGACTATTGATTGACTAGGCATAAAAAAGCTTTCTATGAGTATGTTCTGCGCTAAAAATAAGTCTTGGATGGATTAGCGTGGATTCTTACAAGCAGCAAATTGTGGGCGACATTAACATGTAACAAGACAGATTGACTGCCAGCATGAGCGCAGGTTATGAGAACAACAAGTCTGAATCATCTTTGTGCCAGTGGAACCATCCTTAGCTTTCTGCTTGGTGAAAAATGAATGGTGATAATTAACATTCCTCTCTCAGCATCCTTTCCATTAAACTTGCATTAATGAAAACTCAAGATAAAGACTTGAAATATTCTCTGTCACCCTCATTCTCATTTCCAGAATGAGGCTATTCAAAAACCACCATTAGCAATTATTCTTTGTGTCTCCAGCATAATATTTTATCTTGTATAATCCTCAAAATGATTTGAATCAGCTGAACTGGAGTGTTGGTATTTGGCACTGACTTTGAACCACAGTGTGTCACAGTAGCGCCTGTTTGGGATAGAGCTCATCCTCTGCAGCCTAAGCCTTGCTGCTTTACTCCCAGACTGTGACCAATAGATTGTCTCCCAGAGAAAAGTGAATTTGGGATGAAAAAAAAAAAAAAAAAGTGAAAGGAATTCAGAGGTGAACTCAGCATAAAGCCACTTCTGCAGAAAGCTGCAACAGTTTCAGCTTTCTCTGCCTCTGTATGTCCATATGATTCAACACAGACATGTAATTTTAATCAGCCCCATTCTCTCTGAGCTTTTCATGGAGAAAAGCATTGCTTTTATTTCTATATGCACTACATTAGTCTTGATTATGCATTGTGAACTCAATGACCACCAGGTAAAGATGTGGTGGTGACTTGATGTTGAAATGAGTAGATGCCTTTACTTTCCACAACCCCCCTCTGCTTTCCTGGGCTTTATTCCCTCTAGATGGGCTTTCGTCTAATCCTCAAACACTGTGTACGTGTGTATCCATTAGTAGTGTGGCCTGGAGGCCTTTCTACCGCCCCTAACCCAGGAGGTACCCCCGTACTCTCCATGGGGGAGATCAGGTTAATATTATATTGGTGAGGGAGACAACATTTCTTATTTATTGAAAGGCAGTCTAGCATGAAAGAGTATTTGCAGGCAGGCCAGTGGATTACCTGACCCCATCTCTCCTTCTATCAGATCACGGTGGACCCCAGTAACTTCACGTCCCATTGCTGTGTGAGGAGGACAAAGGGGAGGATAGACAGCAGCTTTCGTAACCCCTCATCCGCCTCATTGACCACTCTAAAACACTGCTGAATTTGTAACCAAGAAAATCTGTATTACTAACCAGAACATGTGCAAGTTTCAAACATCTGAGTATACACCTGGGCTATGACTTTGAGATATGATATTTGAATATAAAACCATGGATATTATAAGCATTTTTTTAACCAATTATTTTATCTCTATTTACTACAAAATGTAAGTTTGTTATGTGTAATAATGGTAACACGTATATGTATTTCTCAAATAAATATACCAGTGGCTGCTTATTTGCTGCTATTTTATTCGTGCCACTTATTTGTCACTACTTCTCTTTTGACATTGAAAAAGAAAGAGCAGTCGCCTCTTTGTCCATGTTGCAGTCATGATGGGTGGAAAACATTTGATCCATTTTTCTTGGCAGTTTCAAGGGCCATTGTGGATGACGTACTGGAGACGCACAAAGACAAGAACTACTTAGTCTGACTGTCCACTCATGATGGAGAAGAGTGAAATCATGAAGCGAATGAAGAAGGAAAAAGGGGACATCAAGTGAGATAAAGACAGGGGAACTGAGCAGGAAAAAGAGGAGAAAGGGGAGGTGGAAAAAGTCATCAGAAGATCTATGACCTTGAAATAAGCAAAACAGACTGAACAGAATAAGGAAGAGGTTGTGTGTGAATCACGGTCATTGTTTAGTTGAATTTATGATAGGGGGTAAAACATGACACAAAGTCCTTGGAAAGTACGACATGGAAACTCAACAGAAGCCTGCACCCTGGGAAGAATAAATCACTCCAGAGAGCAGACACTTTATCTTATTAAAAGAGCTAATCAGAGCCAGATTAACTTTAACAAACTCCTGGGACAAACAACTAAGAGAGTCTATACTGATGCACTGTTGCTTCATATGCTCTTGGTGATACAGAGCAAAATGGCTTCCTGACTATTCAAATACATCATTCCTAACCATGCCATCATAGCCCATGTGAATGGAAATGGTGTAAGTGGTGCCAACACAAGGACTCTCTGAATGAGTGTGTTGTGGTGCTCCTGGCACTATAGATGACCCACAGTGGTTAAAACAGCACAAACGAGAGATTGCAATGAGATCTCAACAGTTAGCGGGTATTCTAAAAAGTGGAGGGGGGCTCTGCTGGCTCTAATGTTACTATGTATTATGTAAAAGCACTTATCTGTCCTTTCCACTTATTTCGCAAGCACGTCTGGTTCCCCTCCCCTCCCTGAGAGTCCCCAGTTTCACAGCTAGTCGACCTGACTTTTGTTTGACCCATTTCTGCTTGACACGACTCTTTATCCATACTGCAGATCCCCGCTCACAGTCTCTTTGTTCAACAGAGCCACTCAGTGGAGAATCAATGTTGAACACAGTGTGTCTGGAAAGAAATGGCTCCAGGAACACTTTTATATTAAACACCCCTTGCCAATTAGATACTGTTAAGAATTTGCATTTTGAATTTCAATGTGGAGAGCAAGACCCTAGGATACCCAAATATCAAAGCAAAAGCCTGTAATGCTGACTACCACAGTGCCACATGCCCTTGCTATATTTCAGCTGTTTGCAAGAATTCAATTTTGATGTTGATAGGAGCAAGGGCATTATCCACTTAGAGTTATTAATTTAGCTGTTCTCAAGAGGAGCTTGGGGGGGGGTGTTGATGATTTCACACTGCAGATCTATAGATATTCACAGGCTCTAATTGATTTGGCCAGTGTAGATTCTCAGCTGATAAGATATTGTGTTGCAGGCGAGGTATGCATGGATAAGCAGCTGTGTGGTGTTTGTCCTAATGGGTGAGAGAGTGGAGATGGGGGTGGCCAAACACTCCTCACTCCTGACCCATATATTTACCCCTTTTGCCTCAGGCAAAATTCAGTAACAGCAACTACAATATTCAGATTCAAGGTGGTAAACTGAAGCACAGTTTTTAGTAAAATGATTTGGGAAATTGAATTAAAACAGGATCAAATCAAAAAAAGGATAAATAATATATGTTAAACTGCACACTCAAAAACACGATACAAAAAGCCAGGATCCATAATAAACATATCTACTATTTCAATGCCAAAGTACTGTGTTGAATGCAGAGGACTTTCTTGGTTCTGAAGCAAATCAAATGAAGTATCTGAGGGTAAAGATAAAATAAAGTCTTAATGAACTGACTATGCCACTTCTTTCAGTGCCTCTCACAAATACATAAATAAGGAGGGGGCCCTCTCTCCAATTAGGCTTTTGTGTGCATTCTAGTGGGATGATCATCATGTATTTTTTATGTGCCCCCTCCATCTTCATGCTTCGCCTGCAGGTCTAACATACAACAACACAACATCAGGGTCGACAGAGCCTTACTATAGCATGTGCATAGTCACACACAGGCTCACCCATTCACAGACACTGTATGCACTGGAGGTACTCAAAGTCACACTTCCACACTGAGGGGTAAAACAATCATAGAGTCATGTCACATAATATCACTTGATTTTGATTCAGCTTTCAAAGAATTATGCACAAAGAGTGCATCGTGTACACACAAATTAAAATAAATAAATAAATAAATTAGGTTGAGTGTATTTTGACAGGGAGGTAGTAAGAGCACAGAAGCAAGAGGTACTCCTGAATATTTCAACAGATAACCAAAAGGAGGAGTTGGAAACGTGCTGGCAAAGGCATGCCAGATGTCTGAGGATTTAATGGGGGGTAAATGGAAATCAATCCCTTTCACTGCTCCAGACACTCAATCATAACACATTGTTTTAATGGTCCCACTGGATGACATTCACATTATATGTGGAAGCAAGACGGCACTACAGCTGACTACTATTATAACCAGTGGTTGTGAGCAGAGACTGACAGATAAACGTGAAACACTATGGAACACGCTTGGTGGGTAACAATCAGACAGACTATGTGAAGGTTTAATGCAGGACCCTTACTTTTAAAAAGAAGTCTATTGTGTATGGTTCTCAGAGGGGACTGAATTATTTATCTCAAGGATTTAGTGTTGCTCCTATTTTATCTTGTCTTTGTAATTATGAAGTCAGTCCAGTTTACTCTGAGAGGAAAATATGAAAGCTGCAATGCATGTTAAAGACTTCACTGTATAAACAGAGAAAAGATGAACAAAAAACTCACTTCCGTTGCGTAATTTCATGTCACCTCTGAGCAGATATGAATTTGATCAGGTTGCAGGACTATGCAATTAAAAGCTGTTCCTTCCTCTAAAATTCCTAATATACCAACATATGGTGAGATGCGTGCTCTATGTGCTACAAAAGGAAAATATGCTAAGACTTTCATCGTGCCTACCTGGGTTCTTTACTCCTTGTGTCTGAATAAAGGAGTCAAAGCAGAGCATTTAATGGGAGCTGACACTATGGGAAACTTCATGTCACCAGAGACAACACAGCAAATTAGCTGATAATTAAATTTTTCTCCATTAGGGAAAGAGCGGAGTAATAACTCACACAGTAGGACTGCCGGCTCCATTAATGTCTCTATTCTCCTCATGTGGGAGGATAAAGGAGCAAGACAGGGATGTCAACACCTCAAAGATACACAGGAAGACGAGAGGAGATGGAGGAGGTCAAATTCTCATACAATCTTAATGACCGTCTGAACAGTATGAGGCAGAGACTCTTATGTTCATTGCTTTGTTCAGCGTGCACAGCACTGTAAACAAAAGGTAAAGTAGCTGGCTGGCTGTGCCATTGATTATCACAGCACTGGCCACTTGTCTCTTTTCGGTACAGGTGAAGATAATTCTTGTGGACTGTGTGCGCATGTTTGTGTGTGTGTGTGTGTGTGTGTGTGTGTGTGTGTGTGTGTGTGTAATCACCCAGCTGTTGAAGGGGCTTTAGCCTCCAGCTGTTAGCCTGGTGATGACAGCGGTCCATGGACCCACCTTCATGCTCAGTGATCCGGGTAATTACCTCGTCCATCTGACCCCCTCCCCTCTAGACGCAACTCTGCCACCACCACACCACTCTGACCGAGCTGGCTGTCACAACACCACTGAGGACATGTCTGAGAGTGCGCTGCATGGACGTTATGGTTACAAACAGCTCTATTAAACCTCTAACCTTAAGATCACCTCTTCATGTTTTTATTATAATCTAAGGGTGAAAGCTAAAGGTAGTGACTGGAAAACAATACTCATTTTGACTATCACGAAGTTCATGAAGCCATCATCTGTGCAAAAGGAAGGAAAGACATTTAAAGTGGAGTGACCCTCAGCAGTCCCCACTGTCAGCCTGGAGGCAAAGTTCACTGCCTCCATGTGGCTCTATAACAATCTTTGTGCCTGCCTTCATCAAAGGAGGTGGATACTATCACACACTATCAGCCTTGGCAAGACTGTCCTCAACACCTGATGACAGGGAGGAGAAAGATGGGAGACTAGAAACATGCTAAGCCAAATACCTTCCCATCCTCTTCTCCTGCATTGCTCCACTTTATCAGTCTCTGTGGCTCCCTCTCAGAGAGCAGAAACAAGAAAGACCCGGATGATCAGTAATTTCACAGCTGACAGACTTTCCTTTCCCTGATTTGATATCATTTGTAAAAAGAAGGTAAATCTCCCTGCTCTACGTCTCTCCCCAGTGGGATATAATGCATTCTGTTCATCTCATTTTCTGGAATACTGGGAGTGCACAACAGCAGGCTGATCTCAATTGGGCCAACCAGGAGGGGTAAAGAAGAGCAAATTGAAGAAAAGTGGGGAATGAAATTAAGAGAATAGCTTTGCATCTGCTCCCCTGGGCTCACTGGTGTGTGTATGTATATAGAATGTAATGGAAGGCAATGGTCGCTCTGCAGCCCAAGTGAATATAATTAAGGCTTTACTATCAGCAAACACCTGGACATCTGGCCCTAATTCCCAACATCCTGTTCCTTACAGAATCCCACTTCTTCCAGCACAGCATCTTGTGTTTATATTTGTGTGTGTGTGTGCGTATTCATGTATTCGACTGTGTTTATATGTGTACGTTTAAACATATTGTAGAGCACAGGGTAATTTGTATGCACAAGCAACACTTCACATCTGTGCTTATCCTCACTTTTGCGCCCCACACTTGACTGGGTATCCTGGCTATGTCCCAGTTTTCCCAGTAAACCCCCCTCCCAACCACACGCACACCCACACACAAACACGCACACATCCACCCTGGAGGGGCTGCGTCAGCTGCACGGGACTGGGGATCAATGCCGGGGAAACAGCCTCATAATGGCCCCGATTAATGATGAAAAATTCGGTGTCATCCAGTGAGTTCCTGGATATTTATCACTGGGGAGGGGTGTGCTGCCAATAGGAGCCTCTTAGCACCCTTCTGACCTGGGAGCTGGTGGCAGGACTAGAGTGTAACTGTGGTTGCTACTGTCTCCAGCTGGAGTCCTAATGGAGGTGCTCTCTGGGGCATTCGCCCAGAGGAGAATGGATACTCTTAAATTGATGCTAGAGCTGTTGCTGATGCTTTTTATAGGCCAGAGCTGCCACAGTTTCTATTTGACAATGCATGTCAGTTCACTTGAACAAACTGTCTGCAATGAATCTCACACATAGGAATGTTTTGTATGTCTCAGGTTTTCATGCCACCTTCTTTGTGTAGTAACCGTGAACAGAAAAAAAACGAAGTACTAAGAGAGCACACTCATGTGTGACACCTGTGACATTTGCAGCTTAAGAGAGAAAGACATTTTGAGTTAGAATACACGCATTCAAGTGCATTTACTAGGAAAGACAAATGCCCATCCAAACCAATACCCCCATCCTAGCTCTCCATTATTAGAAAGACAGATAATACACAAAGAACTGGTCTCTTCAGGTACAATCAAGGTCTCCAGAGAGAGGTTTTTCACAAGGCTTTGAGGATAGATTGGGCCTAGTCCACTGGTCTCCTGGTGACTGAGAGACAAGGCTATTACAGGCCTGTCAAATGAGGAGTGGGCCTGAGGAATCTACAACCACAGGAACTTCAAATGGTTCTCCAATTACCTTTCAACAACCCATAGTGATGTTTCCCTGGAAGGACAGATCTCAACAGAAGCTTACAGACAGTTCTTGCTTGTTGGTCTTGCACCTCCCATATAAAGAAACATACAACTCCTGCTGTGGTCTTCACTATTGTCATGGCAATGACACGTACTACTCTAATTGTCTATTTGCTTGCCAGTGCAAAAATAAAAAGAACGTGTTACTGTAAGCAAAGGACAATATCAGAGAGAGCAGCCCACTTCAACCCCTTGTTGCGTGTTTATGGCATGTGCATGAGGGCCCATTGTTCTATTTGCATCTACCTTGTTGTGACCCTCACTCTGGGACTGTCTGTCTAGCTCTGTGTGGACATCACTTCAATGCTCCTCCATGCCTTCTGTTGTTATTTGTTTTATGCTTTCCCCGCCTCATTGTTGTATGCCAGCTTTGACCCTGAGCACTAGGGATCTGTCTGTCCTGAAAATCATGGGCAAATGTCACCATTCCTTCTCTTCAGCACATTTACTGCAAAGGAGGATAACACTGCCCCCTTGCCGTGCTCAAAAAACAAGACCCTCCTCACCAGTTTACCATGACAACAGCATCCCCTTCCCCAACAAGCCTGAAATGTTGATTCCTAGCTTTCTGACCATAGCAAAGCTATAAATTCCATACAGCCATAGCACTAATGGACATAAGGCCTCTATCCAGGAATGTGGAGCATAAGCAGATATCAGGGCCTGAAGCAGGGGTGGGGGTACGGGGGGCAATTAAGTGTGTGGCACAGGGAGGAGTGCAGGTGTGTGGACTGGTGATAAGGACAGTGGTGCTGCCATTACTCATCCCCCACCAACAACAGCAAATAGACTGCCAACAGATGACGGGTCTGCTCTGGCAGCCTCTGAAAGCTTTTCCTCAGCCGAAGAGAGGAGTGTGTGGCGGAACAGAGTGGATAAGGAATAGATAGCAACGAAAAGCGCATTTCATCACGCCAGGAAAGACAGGGGGAAAAATGGTTGTATGCAATGTTGCTGAGGGAAGAGTCGTTTAGAAAAACAAGGCGATTCTGCAGGCTGGCTTGTTTCAAAGCAATTAAGATTAATTAAGTGTTGCTGGTGGCACTTCATACTTGAGATACTGGGTTTTATTATTTCTAACATGGAGAACCACATAGAATCCCAATTTAAAAAGAAACTTGAGAATATGAAAAAGATTACACCATTAGTCAATAAATCAACCTTTTCAAGATAGTACCAATGAAAAAGATATCCCATTTTCTCCCGTGGTTAATGGATACCACGTTTAGCTGTGACAAATGGTTATGGTTATGATTAAACAGAGGTAAAACAATGGTAGACATATATTTTCTGTAGAATTAAAATGCAAAGAAACATACTTGCAAAGAACAAAAGTAAACCCATTAAGTTCTAATGATTATTAAAATTAAAAAAGGAATGTAGTTAACAATAACTAAAGCATACAGATATACGCCATGCCTTCTAAAAATATAATCAGGAAATATGTAAGGGGCTTTTCAGGATGCTCAACAACCGCAGTCCTTACCCCCTTAAAGAACACACATTCCTATAACAGAGTAAATTGGTGAAATACCAAAAGAGGTCAGTTTGAATATTGCTCTGCTTATATGCTGACAGAATCTACTAGATACAGTAGTTCATCCACAGTCACAGCGGTGCATCGGTTTGCCCTAAGGATTTCGGTGGCCCCTTTCTCCCGGTCAGCAGATCCTTTGTTGTTTCACTGGCCTTGGGGCTAAGGACATCCTGTCTGCCTGTCTACCAGGGCAGCCGCAGAGCACGACAAGCAGATGCATGCTGTTTCATGTGTAGCAGCATGCATATGGATGTGCAGGTTCAACCACTTGACAAGGGATTGAGACCTGTGAAGAGAGCATCTCTGCTGAGGGACTGAGGAAAAGGGCATCTCTCGGCTGTGACAAACTCATTGTCATCTGTGACATTTATCATTGTCCCCTTCATATCTGTGTGCCAACATTTCACACCTACATTTAGGCAACCTCATGGGTGGCAAGGTGTCACGCCAAATAGATGCACGGCTAAAGATTAGTACCTGCTGTTAAAAATTCATAAGAGACATTGAACTTTGTGAGGGAGAAAACAGTGAAAAAACATTGCAGCCAATTTCAATTTTTACGGAAATAAATCTATAAGCTTTTTTCCCCCCACTGCACTCCTTTCCTTCTCACTAATATGCCTTCTGGATGCTGATGTCAGCAGTTCCTTATTCCTTAGCCGCAGAGCCTTGAAACCCAGCACTCCTCCCTCTCGCTGGCCTCCGGCAGTCCAGTAGTGAGAACGAAGCAAAAATAAAAACTAGGTCTATTTAACCAAGAAGAAAAACAACTTGACTCTTGGAACAGATCTGAAGATATACTGCACCTCACTATACAAACTAAAATTCATACAGGTACAGTTATAACACACACTTAGACTACTTGTGCAGACAGTGGCGAGGAGAACTGAGGACAAGAAAGAAACCCTGGCTTCGAGGCAGGGACTGATGCCACCTTACTGTTCCATCCCCCTGTCACCTGCTTGGCATCCCCTCTGTTTAATTAGCTGGTAGTAATCAAATGGCGGGAGATTAAGACTGCTAAAATACTGTAGGCAGATGATAAATCCCCAAGAGACACAAAGGCCTTGCTGAGGAAAACAAAACACTGAAACTGTTTATTATGTTGAGTTGGAGGGAAGACTGATGGAGACAGAGGGTGAGGGAGAGAGAGTGCTTAACTCAAATTCACCAAAAAAAAAAAAAAAAAAAAAAAAAAAAAAAAACAGCAGAGAAAAACAATGTGTAAATCACCTCACCAAGCAGAGGGCTGCAGTAATTAGACTAAACACACCCTGCACAAACACACGCACACACACACACAACAAAGGCACACAAAATAAAGTGTTTTCCTTTACCCTCTTTTCTATAAACTGCCTCGAGTTTATAAGATATTTTTTTTGTTGATACACTATATGGCCATAACACCACTTTGCAGTTTCGCAGCGAGCCCTCAGCTCACACAAGGTGCAACATTTTTTTCTTATACCTGCGTAGGAAGAAAATGGATTAATTTCTCACTCTGCAGATGTCAAGTTTTATGATACTGAATCATAATGGTTCCAATCATGAACTAAGTGTAACTAAAATGTGTCTACTGATCAAAGTGGTGACTTGTTTCTGCTCCATTTTCAACCAAAGTGTGACTGCTGAGAGACACTTAACTGGAGAGGTGTAATAGTGGCACGCCCACAGTTGTCAGCCACATCTGTCCTCTGGCAAATTCTTGTGGGCTTATCTATAATGAGGATGGTGGTCATTATTGTGAAACGTGTGTGTGTCACTGACACCAAATACGTAACAGAAACCGCTGATACTCCACCACAGCTTTGTCTTCAGTAAATAAATAATGTGAGTACTAAGAAAAAAGAGGTGAATGAAAGTCTGGACATGTATTAGTGTACACTACACATGCATTCATGAATGTGTGTGTAAGTCTATGAGAATTCATTTTCACCCAGCAGTGTCTGATCCTCTGTATCCCAGTCTTAGAGCTGGGTGGTGCACTAAGCTCCCTTGTCTCAGCCCTCCTCTCGTCACCAGAGTTAGAACAGGTGTAGCTGGGCTTACACGCTCCCTGCAGGGTCTCTCTCTGTATGCTAACCACACACTCCCCACGTGCGCTTGGACACAGCCAAGAGCTCACACACAACTCTGACCTTTTCCCACAGAAATAGGAGGTGAAGGCGGGATCAAGGGGAGACAAGAGGGGCGGACCGTGATGGCAAAGGGAATATGGAGTTGAATTTGAGAGTCAAACAGGGAAATTGGCAACCAGGTAACCTACACAGAGCTAAAATGTGAACTTTGTTCAAGTAAAAGAAGAACTGATAGTGATGTTGAGAAGACTGATTTCTGAAGACTAACGATGAAAAGACTTTTTCTGTTTTGTTGAAACTGGTTCAACTGAACTCTACAGTATTTATGCCCTATGACCACAAATTGTTACGGCCACTCATTTCTACACAGAAAAATCTGACTTACAGTCTGCATTCTGGCAAAAGACAGAAAAAGACATAAAAATTATATTGTGGTTTGTAGTGGTAACTGTGGTACGGTAATATGGAAAGAAAATTAAGCCACAGTGTTTTAGCTCTGCCTTTGTTTTAGCTAAGAGTCAGTGGGCGAGACAGGCCTTCCTGGCTTTGATGAGTGTAATTATGCTTTAAAGAGTGCCGCAGGAGTAAATTCATTACCCAGCCAGCAAGCTCTGGTTGCCCGCTCTCTCCATCTCTGTCTCCCCCAGCTCTATACACACAGACAGGGCCTCCAGACACGCACACACACAGTAAGCTCCCCACAGACCAGCCACCGCTATAGGGCTACAGCTCTGTAGCCGTAGCCCCCCATCTCATCAGGGCTCTGGAACGCTCCATACAAGACAAATTATATTGGATGAATATGTGGAAAGAAAATATGAGCGCACGCGAACACACACCAATACAATACAAATACACACACCCTCCGAAACATCCACCCACATTGCTTTGAGCTGTAATCTTTGCTTCTTTTGGAGGTTCTATAAAAACAGTGGGATAACAATGACCCCAATTTCCTCCCACACACATCAACACACATGTAAAACACAACAGTGATTCTCCTGTCCAGAGCAAAGGAAAAGCTCCATGTACTACTGGCATGTAAATATCTAAATAAGCCCCAGCTTTTAAAATCTGAGCCTGTGTGATCAGGTGCTTATAGACTGTGCAGCTAGGGTCAATTCCAAAATTGATGGGATTGATTTCCTGGACCAAACTGTCTATCACAATTGCAAAGGTAGGGGTAAAATCGAGTGGAAACAATGGCATGGCAGTGGCAGAGATCTGCAAACTCTTTGTTTTATTTGGGTGTACCTGTGCACGTGTGTGTTTGTTTATGTTTAAGCTCTAAGCCATGTCTTATCACTCTGACCCCAGACTTATGGTGGAGTGTTACCCCCTCCTCTCCCTGTCACTTTTTCACTCCAGGGAGCCCACCAATTTAAGACCTCAGCGGGGGCATATTGGGTATTAGCAGTCCATCTATAAAGGGCACTAGCTGCTTCCATATTCATTATCATCCGAGTGTGTATGTATGTGTGGGTGCGTGTGTAAGTGTATGTGAGAGAGGGGGAGAAAGGGAGGGAAATGTGTTTAAACAAATCTGTCATTAACTATGCTTCCTGCAGTCATGCAAATCCTGCACTTCACAATTATTCCGTTTAAATCTTTGATCCATTTATCAGTATGTCAAATGGTGTGTCTACAAGATGCCGCAGCCATTTTATAAGACCTCAATTATGCCTGTCAGTCTGTCTGTCTTTCGGAAAAATGTCTGTAGCCTCTCATCCCCTCCCCTTTCTCAGCATGTCGGCCCGTGTGTCTGTGAGGATTCATCATGCATCCTTAGGAGTCGATCAAGGGGAAAACACCTCCTTCTTTCTCCCCGCTCTCCCTCCTCCGGCTCCTCTTGCCCTCATCTAACATTAATGGCTGTTGGTTTTTTAATGAGGAAGTGGGTGTCCCTGTGCAGCGTGTCCGTAGAGGGCTTGCAGAGGGGGGATTGAGGGGGAGGGGGAGGGAGAAGAGATGTACTGGTGCAAAACACATCCCCCGGCTGTGAAGCTCAAACGCCAGCCTAGCAGGGTGGGACCGAGGGGGGGCACTCTCTCAGTAAATATTGCCATGCCCTCCTTCAGCCTTCAAAGAGCAAAACAAGCCAACCGCAGCATTCTGCCTCTCTTGCTCTCCCCTCCACACTGTGAACAGGCAGTATGCATTATGATAATAGACATGCCTGTCTAAATCTGCTACCAAGTGTTTTGTGAATCAAAAAGGCCTTTGTAAGTAGTACATACTTGCATAACCTCTTTTTTTTTTGTTTGTTTCTGTTATTGCTGCAATGTGAGAGCTGTCGTGTCTAAATAGGAGGAGCACAAAAGACTCTATAGAGAATATGTTTCAGAAATTAACATAACAACAACAAACATTCTCTTAAAGAACTGTGTGACTATGCATCATGTTTTAGTAACAGCCTTGTCTGTCAGAATGTGATGATGACACACAAAATATCTACAATTGTTGTTAGTCATATCCCCAACAACACCATGTTCATTAACATGGGGCTATTAGTCGGTCACCAGTGGTAGAAAATGTCTCCTGACATCCAAGTAATATCCTTTTCAACAGCAAACAAACACCTATCTTTCCTTTGGTGTATAAATAATGGATAAAGCCTAGATTGCTCAGTCTGTATTCCTGCACAAAAATCTATTTTGGCATGCCACAACAACAACAAACAGAAGTTATGCATAAAGTATCTTCTCAAAACTGCTAAGGCTAAATCAGTGTAAGTTTTACCAGGTCTATTTTGCTCTTTGCGTTTATGTGTGAGTGTGGGTGTAGCAGGGTCTTTACTCCTCAGTAACCCCTTTCCACCGCATATTTGTGAATTCAGCCAAGCGTCCACCACTAGGTGTTTCTAAATAACACTTATACATTTATAGTATAATAGCCACCCACTCAGCAGCAGACAAAAATGTGACTTTTTCTCTTTTTATCCATGTTCCATTTGTTATTAATGACAATGAAAAGAACTTCCACAACAGCAGCCAAAAGAAAGAATAAAGTGGATGACAGGAGCAGGCAGTCGGAGGACTGGAAACATTGCGGAAACAAGGGATGTGACAGCAATGAAGAAACTTTATTTATTTATTTACACCCCCCCTTTCCCATGGGAAACCTGTGTATGACTCGACAGAAGTTTGATCCATTTAAATCAGACTGCTGTCACTGGTTAATCCCTGGTCTCACCCACCTTCTGTCAGCTTCTGTTGCACTAGCCTCAGCCACAAAACCTATGTCCTTAAAGAGGGCTTCATCAATCTGTCTACTTCTAATGAAGTTTGAAAACATCATTATTTTAATGCATTCAAACAATGATTGTTAGCATTCAACAACGAAATAAATACAGATGCAGTCAAAATCTGAATTGAACAATAATCGTTAATTATTAATAATTAATTATTGATTAATTAAGAAAACATGTAAATCTCTAATTGCGTTTTCAAATTAATTAAACGGCTTGAGACAAAAATGCATCCTATTGCATGACAGAAATTGAGATTTTTTTTTCCTGAAATTGTACAGTCTATTAGCATTTTGCTACAAACAGATACAAAAGACACTTGTTTGATGTGTCTGAAGAGCTCTCAGCCATGCCCTCATGCAGCACTCTGCTAGCTAAAAGAGTGGAGATCATACAAGCATACTGCCAGCGAGAGTCTAAAATGACGTGCAACAAAGACTCTGAGATACTGGCAGCCAATTAAATAAAGGAAATGGCCTTCATCATTGTATGATTAATGGAGTTTACCATTAGTGTATGATGTTGGGGGGGGGGGGGGGGGGGGGGGGGGGGGGGGGGGGGGGGGGGGGGGG